>SAUE01000010.1:530493-544434 GCA_009724625.1 Deladenus siricidicola | reverse complement strand
TCAAATTTTGTTTCGGAAAATAAAAAATGACTCAATTTCTGAAAGTGAACAAAAATTTAAATTTGGGACGCCGTGAAAGTCATTAAATCGTGCGAAAAATTGGGCCACTCTGTATAAGATAAGATAAGATGTCAACTTATTAAGTCAAACTAATAAAAAGATTTCTACAAACTATTCACCACCTAATACACACGGTGTACCGACACTTGCGGATTGACATTTGCGGACCAGACATTTGCGGACCGACATTTGAGGACCGACATTTGCGGACCAGACACGTGCGGACCATTGAAATTTTTGCGCTTTTCCGTTTTTTGTAATCTTTTTTCACTATGAGGAGCTTGAGCCTTAAGCGAATCTCGCAGTATGCGGAGCCTGAACCTTAAGCTGAGCTTTAGGCTAAGCCTTAGGCTGAGCCTTAGGCAAGTAGGCAAGTCTGGTGGCTGTGCGGATTTTTTTAAGTTTCGAAATTCTGGCGGTAAAATAAAGTAACCTCTAAAAAAGTGACAAAAAACTGAAATGTATAAAAATTGCGATGGTCCGCAAATGTCGGTCCGCAATTGTCGGTCCGCAAATGTCGGTTCCGCAAATGTCGGCCCTTAATGTTGATTCGCAAATGTCGGTCCGCAAATGTCGGTTCCGCAAATGTTAATCTGCAAATGTCAATCTGCAATACACACAATAAACTACTTTAAAAATTTATTATATCTGCCAATTTATGGAAGATTTAAACAAAACAATTCGTCACAGTACGCAGGATCCAAAGCTTTCCTACAATTAATTTTTTTTATCTTTGCTTTTCCAGTTCACCGATTATTGCTTTTGATCCAAAATTTGAAAAATTCAAATCCCTCAAAAGTATTCGAAATATATATAAAAAATAAAAATTTATTTAAATTTTTTTTCCATTACATGAAGCCAGCTTTTGTTTTTCACTTTCTCCGAATTCGACAATAGCAACGAGGAAGTATTTTACAATTCATTTGCACTCAAAACATAAAATGTAAAAATATTCTACACAAATTTTTTCGAAGAAAATAGAGCGTTTTAATAACTTTTAATTTCGGTAGGTAGGCGTTCCTTCAAATTATTTTTCTGCAACAAACTAAATTTGCATAAGATATTCTTCAATTTCACTTTAACTTTTTGTTAAAACAGAATTCCAACGTTGTCACCGATGTAAATTATACGGTACAGCGTGTTAATGGTACAAGGTGACACTCACTTTTTGGCATAACTTGGGGAATACATTAAATATCCCGCCAAAATTTATAGATAGTTTCTTCTGTTGGTTTAGTGACTTACTGTAGATTTGCGTTTTGATGTCTTTTATTTACTCTACGTGGTGAATATGGACATTTTAAGGTGATTTACATCCATCGTCGTTAAAACATCCATCGTCGCTAAAATATTAAATTTCTCTCTTTTCTATTACTAAAATTTATACCAGGGAATTTATTTAAATTAAATAATTCTTTGAAAATAAAATACTCGTATGTACATCATATTACAACATTTGCACTTTTAGCGGCATTAATTTTTAATATAATTTGAATCAAAAATATGTACGTAACAGGGGTGTAAAAAAGAAAAAAATTGTCAAAAATCAAAAGAAAATTGCCAAAAATCGAAATTTTTCTAAAAATTTTAACAAAAACAACAACCCCCTCCCCCCACCTGAAGCTTCTTACTTACGAGCGCGAGGCGCGTTGCTGCGCGACGCGGCGTTCTACGGTGCCGCATAACGCTTTGTCGCGGTCGTGCGAGCGAGGCCAAATCAAGTGATTAAAAAAATAAATTTTGATATTTAATATAGTCAAATAAAAAATTCAATTTTCCGCAATTTCTTCAAAATTCTTAGATTTTTTAGAAATTTTGCTAAATTTTTATACATATAACGAAAAAAAAATCGAAAACTTCACGATAGAGTCTATCGGATAGACTGACTCATATTTACTTATACATATTGTAGTGTATGTGCACTGAATGAGATATAAGTAATGCTGATCATTTCTTCGCTGTGGCGGTGTGATAGTGTAGGGGTTATCACGTCTGTTACCGGTGATGAAGACGCTGGTTCGATTCCAGCTCACACCATCCTTTTGCCATGCGATAAATGATAGTATTGCCTCTCATTCTCTACCCAGCCATTACAATATGTTCTCAAAAATTACTTCTATACATATGTACATATATTATTCTGAAATAAGAAAATGTTTCACAAAAAATATGAATTTTCTGAGAATCGAAAATTTCCGCACCCCTGGTACGTAGTCACTTATTGTTTTTCAAAAGGAATACTAATTTAATGTGTTTTTAGTGTACGACAAACATTTAAACATTTTTTCTCTTAAAATTGCTTTTCACCAACGGCATATAGGTGGGAATACATAGATAATATTCGCGCAGACATTTGATGTTTTTAACCAATCAAAATTTCCGATGTTTCATTACACAACCTATTTCCAAAATTCTTTTTTTGTCTGCATATACATATGTACATAAATTCAATTTAATTGTAAATGGCGCCTCAAACGACTAACTTGAGTGGGTTCGCAATCCCGGTCGGTATTTCGATTTGCACGATTTCGGCTATTTGTTTTGTACCGAACTGCTTCGTGATTACAGTAATTGTCTTCTATTTTTTCTTTTTAACTATGTAGACAAACCCGCTACGTATTTTATATTTTGTGAACAGTTTACCAAAAGATGGAGTCTATAAATAATCATGGTTTTAGATAACGCTACGAAAGCAATGGATGACACGTTTTTCATCATATAAACTTTTGCTAACGCTTTGTTTCTTGAATTTACCGCAAATTTGTGCACATTTTATCACAGGAATACTTACCATATTTCCGAATATTTCGCATCCAACCACTCTCAAGGTAATTCGTGGTAATATAGGAAAAAATTTTATATGTATTTTTAAAATCGCTAAACATTTTTCTTGTTAGATTTAATGTAAAATTTAAAAATATTTAAAATTTTACATTATACATATATGTATTAATCTTTGAAATAAACGACTAAAATAGTCGCCTAAATTTTGCGAGTCGTTTAAGCAGTGTTGGCACTTGACTCGCGAGCGAGTTAGCGAGTCAAGTCACAATACTGCGTTTAATCCATTTTTGGCCTTGCGTTTTTTGAATTTTTGTTTATTTTCACTTTTTTCGACCAAATAAATTTGTTTTCTTTTATATGTATAAAAAAATGAAAAACAAATACACGCTTATAAATCTCAAAATGTGTTTTTTCTTTATTAGCTTACAAAATTGGTAATTTTGCTTTGTACTCCAAGTTACAGTACTTCAAAGTTTGCCAAAAAAGTGCTTTTGCTTAAAAAATGCCCAAAAAACGCGCGAATCATTTAGGAGTCACGTCACTGTGATATAAATTAACGAACGTGATACAAATTTTAATTTTTTTGTATTTAAATGATAACCACAAAATGAATACCGTTTCATTACAGTGGTGCGGTACGCTGACGTGCTCATGCTACGTATCCTACTGTGCATTTGCAGTAATTTTGGCACTAAATCGCCTTTTGCAATGGACATCGCCGTATACCAACGAATACTTATTTTCATCGTCAATGTTGGTTGTGAGTCTATCAATATATGTTACAGTATCATTGATCCTTTATCTTTCTATCGATCTAGTTTTGGTTTACTGTGGGTGCTTCGCCGTCTATGTTGATGTTCACACTATTATCATTAAATTATGCAACTGTTCATTACTGTACACAGAATTTTTTTTGGTACTACGATTACAATTTGCCAAATAGTTATTTCGTGCAAAAGATTGAAATGTGTGTGGAATTTGCGATGATTTTTATTTCTTTAATGCTTTACGGCATATTTATATTCAAATTTATCGTCAAGGTATGCAAAAAAATATATTTTTAGACAGTATTGTAACTTGAATACTTTTTCAACCCACACTTATCTACAAATATATCCAATTCGGGCAAAGCAAAAGCAGAGTGTATTCAAAATGGATTCAAATGAGCTTCAATTTAAATACATTTATGAAAGATGGAATCAATTGGATACAATTTGCATCCTACATAATAATGAGTAAAGTATCTGCGTGGATGATCTCAGTCAGACCTATCGGGGATACTTACAGCACTAGTTACAGATTAACATTTCTTGAAGGACATTTCCAAGCATTGTTTGTTTGAAATTTAAAAGTAAAAAAAAGAAATTTTAAGTTAAATTTTTTAACCGACATTTATACATAGGTCTATGTTTCAGAGAAATCTGGCCATTACAAGATCAGCGTTAACGGATGAAAACCATCAGCATTTCAAACAGTCAAAAAAAGGTTCAATTTATTCGTCCTCAAACATTACAGACCTGCAGACAATGCTCCAAACTGTCGGCATAACGGCGCTTTGTTTAGTGCTCAATGTTTCTTGGCATGTTCGTCTTTTAATCATTTTGATCTTTGTTTAAACAAAAAATAAATTTATTTTGTTAAAGAAACAAGAGAAAAACTAAATGGACAGTATTTTCTCTTTTTGGTTTAAATGACATTTATTTATACTTTTCAAATGGAAGGTACCAATACTGGTGACTTGAATTTAAAAAGTTCAAATGAATTTCATTACTGGTAACTTCCATTTGAAAAGCACAACTGAATTTCATTTGAAGTTCAAAATGAAGTCAGTTCCCAATGTGAACTTGTCGAAATTAATGTGAATCAGCACGGCTTCCAATTTAATAATTCTTGTTTATAAATTTTGTATTTATAGTTAATTAAAAAATTAGAAGCGGACAAAATTTTTCTAATCAACGAATACACGATTTTAAAATCAAAAGTTCGAGTTGAACTGGTGTTTTAAACTTGAACTTTTTTCAAATTAATTAAAAAAATTAAGTCACCGGTTCAAGTTCATTTTGTCAGTGCATTTTCATTTAAAAAGTAAAACCATTTAATATATGTATACAATGATACTATACATACAAAAATAATAATTAGTATTTAGTTACTCAGCAAAAGAAGCTTGATCTTCAACGCAGTGCTTACATTTATGTGGATTTTAACTTCTGGCGTTACGCCGTTCATAAGCATTTGGGCGAATAAGTGAGTGTTCTGTTCACTATACAGTAGACTGTCCCAAAATGATCTATTCCTATCCGCAAGGGACTAGGAGCTCATTGGCTCGGTGTAATTAAGTGTAGAGATCGACCGAGTTCTCGACCGAATCCTCGAACGAGTTCTACGGTCTTTCCACTCTCATTGACTTTGATCGGCAGCCTGTTTTTCCGTTCATGCGGCCTATTTTCTTTATTATACGCACATATACATATACAAACCTAATATTGCTCTTTGACAAGTCATTAAAAATATGCATAGTATGTATGCATGAATTTTTAAGTGCTGTCGCCTTTGAAAATTGGTCAAATAATGGAAAATTTTGAAAATTCAAATTATAACAAATTTAGAGTTTACCGACAAGAATTGAAAAAATTAGGCAAACGTTCAGCAACCGCCGTCTCATCGATTACTGTACTACCCACCCGAACATCGCGACCAACGTTGATTAGCTCGCGACGCCAAGATGATTATTGACTTTTAAATAAGTTCGAGTTGCGATGAATAAATTTTACACAATTATTTACAATATTTTACACCTTAAACTGACATATTTCCTCTGGATTGATAGAGAATTTTTTTCTATCAAAAAGTGATTTGGAAGAGTATAATTAACTACTATTATATATTATTTTAAGTTTTTTAATTTATTTGCAAGCATATTTATGTTTCTTTTTTTTGGTATTAATGTAACGTTATTTTAATGACAATTATTAAATTGACAATACAGATTGAAGAGCATTCATTATACGTAGTACTAAAAACATCAAAAAACATCAAAAACGCTAACAAATAATTTCTCGATTGCATCAGAGTCAAATCAAAAGTGTTAATGAGAAGCGCGAAACGATTGGTATACGCCAGGTTGGGCGCTTATTTAATTTTTTTTTCGGAATTCCCAGGCTGAAAATATCCGGATTTCCGGATTTCGGAAGTGACATTTCCATCCAACCCTCCAATCCAACCCAAGCACACGTCCAATAAAAAATGGTATGCCTAAAACAATTAACGTTGTATCAAGTGGGTAATAGCAATCTGGCACCATCTCATCGTGACGCGCTCGTCTCATTTGGAGAAAGCGTTCAAAACCAAGTTTGCAATTAAGCGAAATGCAAAGTTACACACAATGCTAAAAATATGAGATTTTCAAATGCTTAATTGAATGAGAAAGATTAAAGATATCAGGTTCGAGATGGAAAAAAATTGATTTCTAAGAATATCAAATACATTTTTAAATGCAAAAATTCTCAAAACAAGATTAAAGCATTCGGAATAAAGTACACATCGTTGCCTCCTTAAATGGGGTATGAAGAAAACAAAGGAAAGTCTGAAAATTAAGAAGTTTAAAATTTCTCCGAAATTTTTGACAAAAAGAGGCACGAATTTGTTAAGCCTACCTGGCAACCTGGGGGGAGGAGGAGAAATGAAAACAGACAAAACAGAAGGGAAAAGACAAAACAGTTTCAAAGTTTTTTTTGTAAAAAATATGCATAAGAATGACCCAATTAGATGAATAATGGATACCAAATAAATGTTGACTAATAAAACAACGGCCATACATACATGTATGTATGAGCCAATAAACTATGAAAAACTTCGAAATAAATTTTAAAATGATGTGCCAGGGATACTAAAAGTCCTTGCTCAAATTTATAAAGCAATATTAATATAAATGTAATCTATATGATTATAAAAAGTAGTAGAAAGAAAACCAGTTTTTTGAGTGCATCAAAAATGGCTGCCATCCATTCTTTCGTGTTCCACCGTATTTACGGTAAGCTCGTCCTGGAAATTTCCGGTGGATGATTTCTGATTATGAATTATCACCGAGCCCGAGTCTTCGTCATCATTCTCACTGTCGTTCGGAGATCTGTCGTTGTCGTACTGTCGATAATCGATGAGCTCGTCGTTATGCTGTTTGAACGAATGATCGTCGGCGATTGCATGGTAATCGTAATGATTGTCATGTTCTTTGGAAATTTCATCTAATTTCTCGGTGATTTTTTCATCTTTTCCATTCTCACCATTCTGCGTTTGCGCCGCGTTGAATCCATTCATTTCCGTATCGTCATGGCTTTTTTGGCCATTACTGTAGGAAAGCTGCTGCTGAGTCGAGAGGCCATTTGAGTGATCGTCGAAGAAGTCACCGTTTTTGTCCGTTTGATCGTAGTCCGTATGTGTATTACCGTACTCTGTGTATCCCTTTTGGTTATGATCGACGTTAGATGTTGGCTGTTCTGATTCCTAAAAATGTACTCGACGATAAGAATGATGGAAAATGGATTGAAATACATGTATTTTTGTAAAACTACTTGTGTTTTTTGTGTATACTTCATATGTAATTTTTCGCAGTCCGCCTCCCGCCACCGGAGGCGTTTCTCAATGGAGGTGCTGTAGGAGGCGGACGCGGTATTTTGAAAATAGTCTTAGCCGGAGGCGACAATTTTTTGATGACTTAACACTGAGTGTGATTATGCTTTCAAAAGGTTTATGTAAGTGTACTTTTATCGTCATTTATAAATTTGTTTCGGTTAACCTATTTACACAACTATTAAATTTTAGAAATATCAAGCTAGGCAAGTCAATACATTTTTTCAAATGTTTTATTGCGACTTATACATACCTCTATGAGTTCCTGAGTATTCATCATGTCAGGGACACTGATGTCCTCCGGGATGCTCGTTGGCGTCTTCGTTTCGGCTAGACGGTCAATGTGTTCCGCCGAGCCACCGTACTCCGATGCGGGCGTGATTTCAATCGACGGCTGGGCCAAAAAGTGTGCCCCCGTTGAAATTGAGCCGTTTCGCTTCTCGTCCAATGTAGTAGCTGACTTCTGAGTTCGGTCTTCCAATTCGGTCAACTTATCTTCGTGGAAAACATCTTTACTTGTTGAGTGATCAGTTGCTTCATGAATTCCATTTTCTGGTGCTTTACCATCTAATTCATGTGCAGTATTAAATGTTTGTGGGTTTCCTTCAGTACCTGATTCTGAATATGTTTCATCGTTCAAGTGGGAATCGTCACGAGTTGTTATTTCATTCTCGCGATTATCGATATTATCGTGTGCCGTAATATCGTGCGCATTATGCTCCGCAGAAATATCGTAGCTCGCTTCCGGCACTTCCCCATAGTTTTCGTCTTTTTTGTGAAAAGACTGTTGTTGTTGTTGTTGTTGATTATCGTGTTGTTGTTGTTGTTGGATATGATCTTCGAGTTGTTGTTTTTCATGATGATGTTGTATGTCGTATTGGTTTTGTTGTTCGTCGTAATCTTGTTGTTCATCATAATGATGTTGTCGTTGCTGTTCGTCATGTTCGTTTTGTTCATCTTCATCTTCTTGTGGTTGATATTGCTGTTCTTCAAATTGTTGTTGTTTGTCGTATTGTTCAATTTGTTGTTCGTCTTGTTGATGTTCTTCTTGACGAAAAAAGTCGCCCATTTTGTTGCCGTTCAAGAACGGTTCTTCACGCGGAACGTTTTCGTCATAATCTTTACTGTTAATTTGGTGGAAATTTTCGCCCTCGTTATTGTCGAAATCGTGCTCATGGTTTTGAGTATATTGAGATTCTATTAACTTATCAGTTGGATGGTGCGAGTCCGCCAATTTGACCGATCCCTGCTCTAGACTTTGTCCCTCATGTGCCAAATGTTTCTCGGAATCAGATTCGTAATGCACGGTGGAGCCGTCGACCACTGTGATTTCGCCCTCTTCTTTTGCCACCAAATCCTCTTCGCTCAAAAATTGCTTATTGCCATTTGCCTGCGACTCGTCCGTGTCACTGCTGGCATTTTGCACATAAGTGGATTCGTTCATAATATTTGACGTAAATCCATAATCATCACGTCCAGAAGTTATTTCCTCGGCTTTGGGATATAAGCCAAGCTCCGCGTTTTCGCTAAATTCTCTGGCCGAACTCAACGGCGATTGTTCATTTTGTGAATGAAATTTATCATCATGATTTGTTGCAACTGACTCATTCTCAGTTCCATTATCATTATCAAAATGAGTGGATTCGAAATGATGATTTTCACCCATCGGTTGGAAATGAATTTTTTGAAAGGGTTCCTCAATATTGTCTTCGACTTCATCATCAATCTCTTTGTCATCTTGGTGGTTGATTTCTTTATCATTCTCATTTAGATCTGTACCAGCATCAACATGACCGCCGGCTAATCCATCTTTATCGTCGCTTTCATCAGAATGCTCGTCATTATCATCTTTTTGGTGTTGGATTTGATCATGGGCAGCTGCGCTCACTGCTGTCATATTTATCTGCTGCATGGGTTTTTCCTCAAGCCCGTCGAAGTGGATTACCGAATTCTGCGGAGTAGACGCGAATTTGTGCAATTTTGCGCCAATGTGTTGTTCCTCGTCTTGTGAATCGGCATTTTGCGTCGCCGGCTCTTTGTCAAAATTGTCATTAAAGCCCGAATTCCCATTGAAGTCTTTGGTATAGCGAGGCGATACATCCTCATCTAATAAATTATGGGGTTTTTCAATTTCATCTTCTCGGTTATCAGTGATGAGCTCGTCCTGAGATTGGTGATCCAAGCGTGCTACATTATTCTCAGCTTCTTTAGGATGAGCAATAGATTCACTCTCGGTTAGCGAATAACTAGAAAATGGATCACGATTAATATTATTTTTCAGATTTCCATTCACATCCGCATTATCTGCCTGGTGGATTTTGGAAGTTTCCCCGTTCTCTGCGTGCAAGTCTGTGCTTAGATAGTCGCGCAATTCCTCCTTATTTTCGTCGGTGTTTTCTTCGGCGATGTCCTCCTCATCAGAAATAAAATTTTCAGTCTTCTGTGGCAGTATGAACACTTCTGTTTCGCTATGATCATAACTGTCTGCTTCTTTGGTATTTGGATCAAACTCATGTTCATCAACTTTTACGGATTCGTGGATCGTCAACGATTTCTCAGAAGTTACTTCACTGTAATCACGATCAATATCGAAATTGTGATTTTTAATAGTGTTGGATTTGTGGATGAATTCATTGTGAGTTGAGTGGTCATCTATATCCTCATTTTGTCGCATTTCATTTAGCTGCGAGTTGTCCTGTTTCGAATTGCCATTTTGCAAAATTTCTTCACTTAATGCAAGGGCCGAAGGAATGGTATTATTTTGTTCAATATCCGATGTATTGCCATCTTGATGTGAGACACTTTTCTTTTCCTCATTGTCGGATTCGACGCTGTAGTCTGTATGCTGATGTGCCGCGTCATCGTTCCAATCCCCTGGCTTGTGGCGTAAATTCAGTGACTCGCTACGCTCAGTGAGCTGAGATTCACTTTCTGCGACCGTTCCGGCAATGGGCGAATCAAATTGCGGCTGAATTTCACGTTTGGCGCGCTCAAACTCTTCTGTTTCGTTTTCTGAAGCGCCGTTGATCAGATTCGCATCGTGCGCGGCGTATTCCGCCTCTTCGTGTGCAATCTCCCCCGTATTAAACTGTTTTTCATCATGTAACGGCACTGTTTCGACTTCACGAGGCTGATCATTCTCATTTTGTTCTTCATCGATGTGCTGATGTTCGTTGATAGACTGTACTTCATCATGATTATTGTCCTCTACCGATTTTTCGGGGTGATATTCGCACTTTTCATTTCCAAGGCGCTTTGAATACTCTTCATACTCAGTTTCGGATTGTACATGTGCGTCATCACTAATATTACCCGATTTTCCATTTATTACTGTCTCTTGGTCGATATTTTCTTCATAATGGTTTAAGTGCTCATTTTCCGTATTGGGCCTGTCGTGGCTTGGTTTTTGCCCGTCATCAAAGTGAATTTTACCCAAATTTCCATCAATTTCATCGCCAAAATCGTCGCCTCTATTCGAGCTAACCGGTGGAGTCGACGGAGGCGTCGATTCCGCGTCAGCTGTCTGCTTATCATCGACGTGCTCAGTCGTGCTTCTATAAAATTGCTCGCTAACTGGCGGCGTATTTTCATCTATGGTGTTCACCTGACCTTCGTTATCGCTCGTCTCGTCATATGCTTCCACTTCGCGCTTTTTAACCGTATGATCAGCCGGTTGCTCATCATATAATTCGTTTATTTCTGTGGACGATTTTTGGAGTAATTTCTCCTCTTCGTTGAATGGAACATGTTGAATGGAAGCTGACTCCTTAAATTTTTGATCAGCTTCCTCGATGTCCAAGGATTTGTGAACGACGGGAGTCTCGATTTCGGCTGGTACATTTGCACCCGGCGCTTCATTGAGTGTGTTCAAGGAAGCGGCCGACTCTTGCCTGTGGAGTGCATTAGATTCGCCATGCTCTAGGAAGGGCTCTGGTGTGGGACGTGTCTCCGTCTCTCCAGTAGCAGCGCCGTCGCTTAAGCTTTCCGCGTACGCGCTACTAGACGAGTAGGCACGCTCGTCCGCCGATTCAAACCCACCACGATCGATAGGACGAGCGCTCATCAACGAATCGGGGCTCTGCCGTTCGCCCTCGGAAGTCACGGTGCCTGAGCCAGGCGAATAAGCCAACATGTTTGGCGAAGTGTTTGTCAATTTTGTTCCTTCCACTTCGCCAATAATTTCGGGCAGAATTGGCGCGTTGTTGTTGGTAATTACTTTCGACTCTGTCGATGAATTGGAAGAAACCCTTTTCGCGTTCGAAACTGGCCGCCTTTCGTGTGCGGTAGGTCTAAAAGAAAATATTATTTAATTGACTTGTTTTTTCATGGATGTTATCTTAAATTATGTAGGTCTTACTTTACGGTAGCGGTAGGTGGTGGTAATTTTGCCTCCATTGAGGCGCCACTTGCGATGGAGCGCGAGGCGCGGGGCGCCGCCGACCGTCGAGCCAGTGGTGGTAAACGTTGCGTGGACGCTTGATTTGTACCATGTGCGCGCGAACGTGAAGTCGTATTGCGCGTCTTAGGCGGAGCTTCGCTAGCGCTCATTCGCGGTGATTGCGATTTGCCGCCTCGCGATTTTCGCAAGCTTCTAAAAAGGAAAAATCAAATAAGCGGATTTAAAAAACATAATGTGATTTTGGCGAAGTAAATAATAAATGAGTGAAATAATTAAGTGCAAAAAATAAATTTGTGTGGTAAAGAGTAAAAGTAAAAGTTCGGTGTATCTAATGCTTACAAAATTTCAAATTAATTATCGCCCCCCCCCCCCCGTTCATTTGCGACAAGCTTGATACATATGTGCCAATACATATGGCTTAAAAATACCATTGAGCACAATTCAAAAACATGTGGAGAAATGACAGTAATTTTTAAGCGTTTTTTGATGATAAACATATGTGTACCAGGGGTGTGCCGAAAATAAATTTGAGATTCCGAAAATCGAAAATCGAAAGGACCTTTGAATTTCGAAAATCGAAAATCGAAAGACCCTCGTGATTTCGAAAATCGAAAATCGAAAATTTCAAAAAATGATTTCCGAAAATCGAAAATCGAAAGAGAAAATTGCCGAAAATCGAAAGAACTTTTTGCCGAAAATCGAAAATTTTAACAAAAATTTTTTTCTCAAAATTTATAATTTTTTTCAGAATTATAAGACAAATTTTTGTCGAAAAATTTGTCGAAAATCGAAAATTTGGCCACATTTTTCAAAAAACTTAAATTTTTTTTTCTCATTTCGATTGATATTCTCATAAAAATTGAGTGAATGTTGACTATATTTTTTCAAAAAATCACTTATGGGTGACTTGAATTGAACAATTTTTTTTTAATTTTGAAAATTTTCGAAATTTTCGAAAAAATGGTCGATTTTTCGAAGTGTACATACCAGGGGTGTAACAATTTTCGATTTTCGGTCTTTTTTCCTTTCGATTTTCGAAATCACGAGTGCCTTTCGATTTTCGATTTTCGAAATTGCAAGGACCTTTCGATTTTCGAAAAATCGGCCATTTTTTCGAAAATTAAGCAAAGGGGGTGCTAAAAAAATTTGGCTTGAAATTTTCGATTTTCAAAAAATTTCAAAATTTTTACTCAATAAAAATTTTTTGTGAGCTGTTTAGGCTTAGAAGGAGTTAAAAAAATCTTCATTTTTTAATTAAAAAAAAACTCTAAAAATAAAAATAAATCTTTTTTTTTTTGAAATTTTCCGAATTTTTTTAATTCTTGAATATTTTTTGATTTTCTACTTTTTCGAGGCTAAATTTTCTATTTTCGAAATTGAAAATCTTTTCTAAGCACCCCTGGTAAGCAAGCAGGAAGAAGTTCAAGCAAGAAAAGTGCATGTGCGGGTTAGCTGCGTCATTAACTGCGCTGAGAGCCGAGAGTTAGTGAATACCTTAGGGGTTGGTGCATTTTGCTAGGGTTAATTTGTGGATGCGCAGGAGGAGGATGGTGGCTAGTGGCTGTGTTGGAATCGAGACTCGGCAGAGACCTTCTTCGGAAGAACCAAGACGTGGGCTGTTGGCCGGCTAGTGGCTGATGGCGCGCCACCGAATGCGGGCCAAACGACAGCTCGCGAAAGCGCTCCAATTTGCGCAGCTGTTTCCGCAGGGACTCCTTGTAGTTGGCCAAGGTGCGATCGTCCATCTGAAAGTTGGACGATTTAGTTTTCGATAGAATGATAATTTTATTTTCGACCACCGAAAGAACGAAAATTACGAATCGTAGAAAAAGGAATTGTCAAAACAATCAATGCCAGAGAAAACTGCAATGTCTGGAATTATCTGCAGAAAATGCATATGTATACTAGTTAGATAATGTACTTTCGAAGATGGTTGTAGCAATCTACACAAGTCTAATTTAAACCAAAATTAACTTGGAAACAATTACATCAAGAAATACAGGGTGACCAGAAAAAACCCGGACAAGTGTTTTTATCAATAATTTATTAATAAATGAAAATTCCATAAA
>SAUE01000010.1:507983-518332 GCA_009724625.1 Deladenus siricidicola | reverse complement strand
TTGGAAAAGGGTGCACAGAAGGGTTAAGTTGTATAAAAAAATTTCTTAAAAATTTTGAAAATTTTCGAAATTTTCGAAAAAATGGCCAATTTTTCGAAAATCGAAAATCGAAAATTGTTACACCCCTGGTATATATGTACAAAGGAAGGTTGAAAAGCTTGCTAAAAACAAATAAATAAAATAAATAAACTTCAAATGGCCGCATAAACAACCACTCGACCAAATGCGCCCATTTTATCTTAAATTTTGTCTTAAAAAATGCTTTTATGCACACATAATATGTATGTATGTATGTATAATCGAAGTTTATGTAAAAAACCTCATATGTATGTATAATTTTTTGGTCCGGAGTAGGTACAAAATTATAGAAAATTGCTTTCATACTTTAAACGAATAATGAAATTACTGAAAAAAATTTCCTATGGAATTCCGGAAATTTGAAATGCAAAAAGTTTGAAAACGTAGTACATATTTTCGACATGCGATAATACGTAAAGCAGAAAACGAGAATTTTGAGAGAAAAAAAAGTTAAATAAAATGGTTTACATACGTATAATAATACATATATGTACATAATACATATGTATATATAATACATATGTATAATTGATGCAGAGGCATTAATCCGCTAAGGGCAAGGCATTTGTTAGCGGTGAAAACAATTAATGAAAATTAAATGACAGAGAACGAGAGAAGGAAGGATTGAAAGATTATTTTAAAAATTCAACTAATTAATTATGAAAAGTTATTAATATTTTTATATTTATCCAAAATTAATGAGAAAATAATTTTTGAACATTATTATTAAAAAATGAAAATTACTTTGCAAAATGAGAAAAAAATCATAAAAAATAAATTTTCGATTTGTGAGGTGAATGTCACCCATTCGCAAAAGCTCGGACTTTCTGATTTTTTATTTGTATTTTGAAATAAAAGAAGAGCATGTTGTGTGAATAATGGCGAGAAAGCACAGAAGCCGGGTACAGTCAAATAACAAAGAAATACATAAGTACGTTTCATAAGTAAGAATCGTTACACAATGAGAGAAAAAGAAATGAGAGAAGGAAGGAGAGAAAAGGAAATGAGAGAAAGGTAAATGAAAGAAAAAGAAATGAGAGAAAAGCAAATGAGAAAAGAAAAATAGGAAAGGATTAAAAATTCAGAGAAAAAGAAAGCAGAAAGAAATCGGAGATATGATAGTAAATTGGAGAGAGGGAAGACGAATTGAGAGTGGTGGTGGATGAGTTGGACATGGTGCGGGAAAGATTTGTTTGCTTAATTGTTAGATTTTAAAATGGGTGTTGTGAGTGTCTGAGTGTATGTGTGTATTAAATAGTTGAGAGACGTGAAATTATTATTACTGTGATTTAACCTTGCTTATTTGTGCACGCCTGCCATATAATAATAGGTACAAAAGGAGACACATAAAATAAGCGCAAAAAAGGATGATTGCAAAGCCAGATGAAATGGAAAATGAGTGAGAGTGAGAGAAAAAAATCCGAATGTGTGAGCAAAAAATGGATGCTAATAAACTCAAAAGCGGGACATTTTAGTGTTTTTTTAAAGAATATAAAAATTGGGAAAACACAAATGAGTGCGCCGTGTGTGATGTCATAAAATTACAAAATTTACAAAATATCAAAACCGCAGAAATTAAATTTGTGCGCGCAATAGATTTCACTTCCCCTCCTCCTATGTATATGTATGTATTTATAACATTTATGTGCTCAAAAACAAATATGTATGTAGTGCTGGCGTCAGAACTAAATATTTATGTAATATGTCCTATTTTTAAATTTATAATTTGTGCTTACGTTGACTTTTATGTAATAAATATATCAGTAAAGCTTTCATACCATATTTTGTAAAGTTTATCCCTCATCTAATTTCGGTTTCGGAACTAGACAAGGATAACTTTTTTTCCGGATTGCAAATAGCTTCCATTTAATATTGTTTAAAGTGAAGGAATGTGTACATAGAGGAGGTCTGTAAATGCAATTAATAATGAGCTGAGAACGCTTGCGGTAACCACGAATCTACGCTGGTGCGAATATGGTTGAAGTAAACAACGGGATAAGTAATGGAAGAAACCGATGAAAGAGAAGTGGATTTGAAGCATTGAAGGAAGAAAGGACATGGACGGATGGATAAAGAGGGAAGCAAGTCACGAAAACTTGGCGAAGAGACGAGACGACAAAGTGGAAAAGAGAGACGCGAATGCGAAGAAATCCTTTGTTAATTATCTCCGTGGAGAAATGAAAAGGAAAGAAAAGTAATTTGGGTGAGAAGACGCAACAACCCCAAATTCATTCTCATCGAAAATTTCCCTGTAAAAATTCAATTACGTCGAAAAATGAGGGCGACGCAAATAATGGCGGAAATTTTCGAGTTCAGCCATTTTTTACGTTGCCAAACAAAATTTGGAAACAAATTTTGGAAAAAAATTTTACACGTAATACATGCATAAATAAAGGAAATTAAGTTATGACCAGTGGTTTTCATAATCAAAATTTCCAGGTTTGAAAAAATAGATAGCTGCTACGTATGAAATGTATTAAGATCTGCTTGGAGCTTACTGTAGACGGAGCTACTGTATTGCAATCGGCGGGAGTCTTGAGCAATCAACCGAAACCGATTTCAGATTCGCTAAGCACGTTGTTAAAAACATACAGAGCTAAATTTTAGTGCAATTTCATTGACGTGATGAACAGCAGTGAATCTCCAAACAGGTCTCAATATTTTTGGTACAACCCAATACACAATAGCTTATTCCGCAAAATATATACATATGTAGGCATATGTATTTGTACAATTGCATAGATATGCAAGAATATTTGTTTATGTACTTTGGAGAGAGAGAGAGAAAAAAAATCGTTTACACAATTCAGCCAATCAATGACAAAGTTCAAATAAATTTGATTCTTAGAATCAAAAGACTCCAACATGAACAAAAGCGAAGATCTTTCGCTTGTTTTTCACGAAGTTTTTTTCAACAAAAAACATCGTTCCTCGTTTGAAGAGATTTTGGGAAGAATAAGATTTCTGTTTTTCAAAAATACAAAATATTATATATTGACTTGACATTATGTGTATTTTTAATAAAATTCTCTTTCACGTAACAAGCACCGGCCGATACAATTTTAAAATAATAAAGAAACTCAAAGAGGACTTTAAGAAGCAAGGGGTTCTGCCTGAAATATTTTTTAACAAGTTCAACAATAATACATTATGTGTATTTTTAATATATACACTACATATCTATCCATACAAATCTATACATACATATGTATATCTGCCTATACACTATGAACCATGTCGTCTATTATCCTATGAACCGTACATATACATATGTATGTATTACCACATGAGCATTTTACCCCTACGCAGTTATTTCAGGCGCTACGGTAAAAATAACTTTTTCAAATACATATATAACAGAATCACCGAAATTACAAACGAATAACTGCACATACCACAGAATAAAATGGGAAAGGTGCCTCGAAATTTGATATTTTCAAAAAGTATGTCACGAATAAAGTTGAAAAGATTTAAACAAGCAAAATTTGCACGTCGATTTTAAAGTCTGCTTCCTGAAAGTTTTTTTTAGAAATTCAATATTTCATTGAATATCTTTATATTTTATAAAAAAAATCTTATTCTTCACGGCCCCACATATCCGAACGAAATTTGCAAACAAAATTTTATGAGAAAATTTTAGTAGTTACAATAACCAAGTGGGAGGGGCTTTTTCAGCTTTTTACTTACTAAAGCACCAAATACAACTCGAACAATCTCAAAAACCAGCACCCTTCATAAATTATTATCAAATGTTTAACTGCGAGGCGAGTTGGGAAAATTTTAAAATTGTATTTTCCAAAAAAATATAATTTTTTAATTAAAAAATACATTATTATCATTTATGTATTCTCGGATTAAATTTCGACTAAATCAATTTTTTGATTTAACATTATTGTGTGGTTAAAAGATAAATATAAAAAAAGAAAATAACCGGTTTGAGAAGTTCAAAGGCTAACTTATTACAGCCTTCTCAACTGACTATGACCTTTTGCCATTATCACATACTGAAAATCCGAACACTAGCTAGAACTATTTTTCAAAAGAGGCGGGCATACCACGGCAGTAAACTATGCGGAAAGTCGTCAAGGTAACAAAAAGGGATTCTACAATGGTCTCAATTACCCAATGTTAGTTTTGCTTCTTAATTACTCCTGCACACACATATACATACATATACAAGCTTTTGAGCGCATTGAAGCAATCAAGAAATGCCAGTGTGTTTTGTGTGTTTTTTGCTTACGGCGAAAAATACATCCGAAAAGCGGATTTATTTACGCATATTGAATTTATTTTTGTTTATTGGAGTAAAAAATTACATATAATTCAATTTCCATGGTGGTCTCATATGTAAAATTACAAAGTAAAAAATTACAAACATCATTGAATACAGTAAAATTAACAGTAATCGACATTGTAGTACACAACAACGGTTTACCATTCTAAAATGTATTTGTATACATACATAGATTTTCAATTGGAAAACATACATCTGCGTTTATGATTCTGCGTATGAAAACATGACCGCTTGAATTTTTTTATTTGAATATAATTTTTAATGCGGTACCTCGACGACACCGCAGGGGGACCAAGGTACATTTGTCTCAAGAATAGTGAAAAAATTAAACTTGAAACATACTTAGCTTTATTTAGAAAAGGGAATTGGCAAAATGAAGTACTTCAGTTTATTTAGAAAGTGAAGCGGCAAAGTGAAAACTTCAACTTCAACTTGAAAAAATGAAAAGCAAAGTTGAAGTGAAACGTAATTCATTTTGAAATGCCGCGGAAAATTTCCTGACTCGAAATAAATTATATCAAGATTTTTTCAAGTTGAAATTGAAGTTTTCCCTTTGCCACTTCATTTTTCTAAATAAATAAAGTGAAGTGTGCTTCACTTACGATTTCATGGTGAAAACTTACTTCATTTGAAAACATATCATTTAAAAAAAAAGGGGGGGGGTACTTTTTTGCTGCAACAGATTTTATAAAGGCTCGTGATTGTTCTTTTGAAATTTGGTAGTAAACTTATTTTCTTTCAACTATTGTTTTCAATTATAGTTTTGCAGTCAAATTAATTTAATTCTTTCTAAAAATTATGTTTATTGAAAAATTAAGCGTATAAAACACGTCAAAAAACATAAATATAATCAAGCGCAAAAACAGTTTCTCCGCAGAGATCGAACATGCGCCTACAAAATTACTGGCCTACGTGAATATCTTCGAAAATTTTCAATTTTTCCTTTATTGTTTTTTGATTATTTTATTAATGTTTAGCTTAGCTTTCTGAACCAGGTGTTTGGAATCGATTTGTTCAATATAAAAATCTTGTTTATTTGAATTTCAAACAAATTGACAAATGACATGTAAATAAAAAAATTCAGTATATAAAAGTTTAAAAAAATTGATTGAACATAAATAAGATATGAAAAGTGCAAAGTTTTACAAATAATGTAATAAAAATACATATCCAAATTATGTGATGATGAAGACTAGAATTTGCAAATGAATTCAAAGAAAATGAAATTTTTTTGGAAAAAAGTCAAAAAATGTTTCTTTCTAAAATGAAATTTTTTCATTTCACAAAACAATGCATTTGTTAGGAAAAATTGAGCTGAAAATGTCATTGAATTTTCACATAAAAACAAAAATAGCATATCAGTTTTTTTGCGAGAAAAATTTGTTTCATTTTGTCAAAACACTGATCAAAAATTATATATTATATAGGTCCAAATTCGGGATGTTCTCATTGTATTGTAAAAAATTCAATGAACAAGAACTAAAAGCCTACGGTAACGTTTTAAAAATTTTGCTGCAATACTGCTCAGTAAAATCTGGTCAATTTCATTTGCAAATTGTCAAAAAGCTTTTCTGACCTCTCCTTGTGACCACTTTCCTCCCTTTTCGTTCTTCATTGCCAACGGAATTCGTCTCGCCTTTGTTTTTGGCGGAAGAGGCGAGGACGGCGGTGTATCGCCCAGAAGTATTATCTCTTCGTTGTCTTCCACCTCTTTATAGATATTCGCGGTAGTTGAGGGCGGTGGCGGCGGCGTGCGAATTGGGATCTCTTCGTCGATCTCAAACTCCTCCTCGCTGTTGCTGTCATCCAGTTGAATGATGACGGGCAGACCGCGCTTACGCGAACGCCGGACGGCAGTGACGGACGGCGGCATTGCGCTGCGCGACGGGGACGACTCTCCCGCCGAGCCCAGCGACGATGTCGCCGCGGCGCGAAGAGCGCGCTGTTTGCGCACTCTCTCGAGCATTCGATCCGTTGGCGAAACGGCTCGTCGGCGGTCGCCGTAAAGCAATCGGTCTTGCTCCACTCGGCGCGCAAACTCTTCGTCGCGCTGCTTGCCCTCCTCCTTCATGCGCTTGATGCACGCGTCTGCAAAATTTTGTGTAAAAACATATCCAAAATAGGATTTATGATAATTTCTATGTATGTATGTATAATCTGTAAATGTCGAAAAATCAACGATTATCGCCGGTGTTTCCATGAAAAATTAATTTTAGAAAGTGAAGTGGACTTCACTTTATCGAAAAAAATAAAGTGGCGAAATGAAGCACTTAACTTAATTTTAAAAAATAAAGTGGTGAAATTAACCGCTTCACTTTATCGAAAAAAATAAAGTGGTAAAATTAACCGCTTTACTTTATCGAAAAAAGTAAAGCGGCGAAATAAAGCGCTTCACTTTGTTTTAATGACCCGCGCCTGGTCCGAACGTAAAGTAAGAGTGAAGTCGAACTCCAGTTCTTTGTTAGAGGAGGAAAAATGTTACTAGAAATTGAAAAACCAGAACCAACATTATTTATATTTTAATTAGCTCGACTTAATTTTCGTTTATGTTAACTGGCAAATTTTAGCATTTTATTTTTCGATAAAGTGAAGTGCTTCATTTCGCCACTTTATTTTTTCAAGTTAAGTGAAGTTCAAAAAAAAGACTATTTTGGGGATTCCAACTAGGGCTGGGCGTAATTACAAAAAATGTTTTTGTATTTCCATCAACCAATTTTTTCGTAGCCGTAATTCGTAATTACGAGGTAAAAAAAGTTTGCACATAAATATAAATAAAAATTTCTCGCATTGTAAATTTTATATTTTTACCAATAACACAGTGTTCTGCAAAGTGAGCAAAAAAACTGATTTTGTGCTTTTTTACGAAATTCGGCGAAAAAACTCAAAGTGAGCAAAAAAAGCTCATCGCGTGTTTTTCATTGAAAGATTCTTCGCAGGACCCAACATTTTTTAATTTTATTTCAAATTTAAGTCATATTTTCAAATTTTTTCAAAAACTTGCCAAGATTTTTGAAATTGATTTTTTCATAATTTTTTTATAAAATCAATTTCAAAAATCTTGGCAAGTTTTTGAAAAAATTTGAAAATATGACTTGAAATTTGAAATAAAATTAAAAAATGTTGGGTCCTGCGAAGAATCTTTCAATGAAAAAAACGCGATGAGTTTTTTTGCTCACTTTGAGTTTTTTCGCCGAATTTCGTAAAAAAGCACAAAATCAGTTTTTTTGCTCACTTTGCAGAACACTGCAATAACAGCAAACGTAATCCATTAAAAGCAGCTGGTAGAGAAAATTTTAATTTGATATTCTTTGAGCTTTGTGCCAATTTTTGAAGTAAAAAATTTTCCCAAAAAGTCCAAAATAACACAAAAAACCCTTATTACGAGCACATTTATAAATCGTAATTCGTAATTACTCCCAGCCATGATTCCGACTTTAGGGTATGCCGCACAATTTTTGAATTCATTAATAGTGCGTTTTAGTATTTAATCTTAAATTCTAGAAAAAGACTTTGAATGTATAAAAACATCAGTGTTTCCAAATTTTGGCTAAAGTTAAATTTCGACTCCCGCGCTTTTCTAGATTGCCCGAGTATCCCATCAATGAGGGCAATCGATATGTCAGCGGATAGCCCATTAAAAATTATGTCGATCTGTGTATCAAAAATGCTCAAAACCCAAATATCGGAGGGTTGTTTGCGATAGAAAAAAGCGCGGGAAAGTCGAAATTTAACTTTAGCCAAAATTTGGAAACACTGAAAAACATACCAAAATATTCTTCAGTCGTCTGCGATGGTTTGTAGCTGTACATTTCCTGAAACGAAAATGATATTTATATGTAATAAAAAAACGAAATGGTATTATACACGAATAAAAATTCATTTTAATATAATACATACAAATGTGTTTTGAATTAAATACGATTTTACTGTCTATTTAAAATATGAAAAAAAATCCACCTAGAAGAAAATTTTTTATTGTATAAAATAAAACAATTAAAATTTCCATTGAATAAAAAATTAATCAAATTTTAATAACCAAATAAATCAAATTTTAAATTAAAATAAAAAAAATGAAAAACTAATCAAATTGAAGAATTGTAAAAATATATTTAGATGGAGTGATCGCGCGTAAGCGCGAAATTTCGAAAATGGAAAAATTAAATTCAGAAAATGGAAAGAACTTAAGAAATTTTCGATTTTTAAAAATTTTTTTAATTTCTTATCAATTAAAAATTTCTATTTCTAATTGAGATTTGAGAATTTCGAGAAATTCGAATTTGGACTGAATTCTAAGGAATTCTTTAATTAATAGAATTTAAAAAAATGAAATACTCCTCCAAAGGAGATGCCCGCCACACTTGCACCGTCAGAGAACTACAAACACGACGGCGGCGCCGGGGACGAGACCCGGTCTTATACTCCGCCAGTCACCTGTGGGGCTAACGGCATTTACTATAACTTTTCGAATCTTGTGCTACACCCAAATCTCGTGACCAAATCATCTCATATAGGGTTTTCGGACATGCTGATATCATATTCAGAAACATTTTTTAGATTGGAATTGATTTAGACGCGATAGGTGGATATTAGCACAAAAACAGCTAAAAGCGTTTTAGATATACATATATGTACTCTTTTGAAGATATGTAACCTGCTCAATTCTCAATAGATAACAACAGGCCCAATTTTGATAATAAATGCAAGATTAGCTCAATTTGTGAATTTTGGAACGTAGCTGTTGCAGTTATATCTCTACAACTGATTGCACTTATCAAAAATGTAAGATAGGAACAATTTTCGATTTATAAGACGAAATTATCATTCTCAGTCCATCCTTGTTGATCACACTTTTTGTAACACTTGTTTTTTGGCTGAGGACAAATTTTTAGGCGATTTGTATAAAAGCGATTTTTGTAATTTTGCGCAGCTCTATATGCGGCATCCTCCACATTATTGAACTGAGAAAAGTGGGCTTCACATTTGATAATCTGCACAGCCTCCTAATTGTGAGCAATTTGCAGACAAATTTCATTATGAATTTCACGTAATTTTTCATTTTTTTCAATCTACCGTAACAAAAAACTGGCAAATTGTATCGCAAAATCCAATACTTTTTAGAGCTCTCAGGGTCTGGGCTTCACGATGGATGTATTCGCTAAGCTCAACACTAGTCAAAAAGAATTTTTCATGTAAAACAGATTACGTACATATAAGTCATTGATGATTTTCGTGCAATGTTTTATTTTTTCAATCTACCGTTGTAAAAAAGTGGTAGATTGTATCACGAAACTTTTTATAATTCTCAGGGTTTGGGCTTCACCATGGATGTATTCGATAACTTGAATTGTAATTTACAGTAGATTTAAGTATATGCAGTTTTCCAATATACATACCAGGGGTGAGAAAATTTTCGATTTTCGGTGTTTTTTCCTTTCGATTTTCGAAATCACGAGGGCCTTTCGATTTTCGAAAAATGGGCCATTTTTTCGAAATTTTTTTCGAAAATGGAATTTTATTTGGCCAGTGTTTCCACGAAAAATTAACTTTCAAAAATGAAGTGGACTTCTCTTTACCCAGAAAAATTAAGTGGCAAAATTTAATTTTAAATTTAACTTAAAAATAAGTGGCAAAATATAAACTTATCGAATCTGTTCAACGTAGAATAACTAGGTCAATTGTACGCCGATGTTATAAGTCGTTGTGTGAAATACCCAATTATGAGAAGCGTCTTGCTCTTTTGAATCTTGAAAAGTTAAGAAATAGATTTTTAAAAATTGACTTAATCTGGGCTCATAAATTTAAATTAGGCCTTATTCAAAAAAATCCTAGAAACGGTTCTGATCTTTCACAAATGACACTTAAGCGTGGTAGGGGTTCGGTTTATATTCCTGGATCCACAAGATTCCTTCTACGTCAGGAGTGTAGGCATAAAAACGACGAAGCCCTTAACGGGAAGAAATTCCGCGTCTTTCGCGGC
>SAUE01000010.1:477749-488257 GCA_009724625.1 Deladenus siricidicola | reverse complement strand
AAGTCGCGCGTCAAGAATCTTTCAGATTCGGAATCAGCGCATCAAATTACCTACTAGGCAACAATTTCAACGCAAAATTCTAAAAAAAATTCGACCAAAAAATCCTATGGTTTGGGGGGGGGGGGACAAAGTAAATAAGTACCATAGATTTTTTTTAATATTTTTTGATTCCGAGCACTAAATTTTTGAATAAACTGCACTTATTTTTAAAACAACCATGCTCCATTTATGCGAAATTTTCCGGAAAATGATCCAATGGAAAATGGGAAATTTTAGGTTAAAAAAGCGGAAAATCGGAAAATGGAAACGGAAAATTTTGCCACCCCTGGTGCACACGAAGAAGTACTTCTGAAGGACTAGATGGCAGAATGCATGAATCTTGATAAACAATTTTAATTGAGCGCCATTCTTCTTAAGATATGTCATTCCGTTGCCTTGACAATGTGAAGATGATATCGTTGTTGCAGCTGTTGTGTGCAGTGTTGTCTTGTATTGCGAGCGACTCACGCCCGGAAATGACTCAAAATGAGTCGCAAAAAGTTTGACTCGCAAAAATTCGATTCGTTTGAGAAATTTTTCCCAAATGCGATTTATCATTTTTTGGATGCTGGTCGTCTTCCTGAACAAGAATGTTAAATAGATTGAAATATCCACTCTCAAAAATTAATGCTTTGTATATATTCTTATATTTTGTCCGGTGTGAACTTACAACCAGAAGCTTAATATTATCCACCTCCTAATATTGTCAGAAGCAAAAATTTATATGTTTAATGCGATACTGGCTATAACTCATTCTTAACTGCTGATTTTGTCGCCGTGTGTCCTGATCGTCTCATTTGATCGTTTTATACTACCAATGTTACTGTTATATATTTTGTTTTTTTTGCGCTCGTTTACGATGTAATAAATTAAATCTATTCAGGTACACGTTAATTAATCTGCGAAGCAAATGAATAAAGACTCGCAAACGTTTCAAATGGCAAATGTCGTGGAATTGACAATAGAAAAAATAGATGAAGTCAAGTCGAAGTTGGGCAGATCGCTGGGAGCGTCTATGCGCTTGCGTGACTTAATTCGACAAGTTCGCGCCGCTCGTACGGCCGCGGAAGAACGAGCTGTCGTAGAGCGTGAAAGTGCAAATATTCGTGATTCATTTCGAGACGAAGACAATAGATACAAATGCAGGAACATGGCAAAGCTTCTTTACATTCATATGCTCGGATATCCAGCACATTTTGGACAGGTATTACTTTTGCAATTTTGTTGAAAAATAATTTTTATCTTTAGATGGAATGTGTAAAACTGGTAGGCACAAAGGACAAACGTTTCACAGACATTAGAATCGGATATTTGGGCGCAATGCTTTTGTTGGACGAACGTTCCGAAGTTCATTTATTGGTAACAAACTGTCTGAAAAGGTTTCTTTTATCAAAATTGTTTAGTCTAAACTCTTTTGCATATTGGGAAACAAAGAATTCTTTATGTTGGGTGGAGATACTGTTTTGCATTTTGGCAATTGTGAAGAATGTAAGTGGAGTGTGATGAATGTATAACATTTAAATACAAAAAAATTCTGACATTTTCATACCTTTTTGGGGAAGCTTTTTGGTTTTCATTATTCCAATATCGTAGGTTCTAATTTTTGAAACAACATTGATTGAACTTATACTTAACTCATAAACAGTTCATTTTCAAGCTCAACGACCCAAAAAAACCGACCAAAAAAATTAAAACCTAAAATTCAACAAATTTTGAGAACTTGTTGATAATTGCCAAAGCTATAACGTAGTAAAGATTTTTATAAGTATTTTTTTATAAAGTAAAATGAATTTTTTATGTAGGGTTTTAAACATTGTTGATGCATATGTTTGAGCTTGAAATTTTTGAAACGTCTTTTGCTGAACTTTTTATGTTATTATTTTGTTGAATCGATTATGGGAAAAATTTATAATACTAATTGAATTTTTTAGTCATTTAAACGAATCAGATCAATTTGTTGCTGGATTGGCGCTATGTACACTTGGTTCGATTTGTTCGGCTGAAATGTGCCGTGATTTGGCGGGTGAAGTGGAGAAATTGTTATTAAAGTCAACAAATACTTATGTAAAGAAAAAGGTTTTTCATTTTTTTGAATTATTTGGCCGTTCTCAAAAAATGTTGAAAATATATACATATAATGGGAAAATTTGTAGGCCGCTTTGTGCGCTTTCCGCATTGTTCGAAAAGTACCGGACCTAATTGAGATGTTCATTTCAAGCACGCGTTCACTGTTGAATGAAAAACATCACGGTTATTCTTTTTTTTATTTGTTATTTTTTATCAAAATTTTACTTAATTTTTTTATCTTGGGGGTGTTTTGATTTAGGTGTTTTGATGGGCGGCATAACGCTTGTTTCTGAGATGTGTGATTTGAGCGCTGATGTGCGGACTCATTTCAAGAGGGTAATTTTAATAGTTTTTATTTGAGTATAAAATAAATATATCTTATGTTATTTAGATGGTTCCGAATCTTGTAAGGATTTTGAAGAATTTATTAATGACTGGATATTCACCGGAACATGATGTAACTGGCATAAGTGATCCATTTCTTCAGGCAATTTTTGTCGTTTTGCACTTTTTAATTTGTTTATAAAAATGTTTATCAATCATGCATGCGCAGCATTAAAAAGATTCAAATTTGTTGGCAGACACCGTGGTTAATTTTGTATTTTGAATTTTATCAAAAAATATATTTAGGTGAAAATACTGAAATTGTTGCGAATTCTCGGCAGAGACGACCCGCGCGCGAGCGAGGAAATGAACGACATTCTAGCTCAAGTTGCTACAAACACAGAGACTACTAAAAATGTCGGAAATGCGATTCTTTACGAGACCGTTCTCACCATTATGGAAATTAAGAGTGAAAGTGGTTTGCGCGTTTTAGCTGTGAATATTCTCGGTCGCTTTCTACTTAATCCAGATAAAAATATACGCTATGTCGCGTTGAATACGTTGCTTAAGACGGTGAGTATTGACTTCAACGCTGTTCAGCGCCATCGTACTACGGTTGTGGAATGTTTGAAGGATGCTGATGTTTCAATTAGAAAGTGAGATTTTTGATTTTAAACAATTGTTATTTATTTGGTTATGCTATGGCGACTAAATAATTCAATTCAATACTGGAATTACTAATCACGATTTTGTTAGACTTAATTTCTCAATATCGAAGCAGAAAAGATTTTCGTGTTATGTACATTTTTACTAAAAATTCTTGTTCACAAAAATGCCAAATTAATCGTTTTTAAATTTCTTGTTAATTTAGCGCCAATTAGAGAAAGATACACTGTACTTTCTGCTTTTTTTTCAGTTTTTGCGAAAAAATGCTATTTTGGCATAAAAAAAGAAAAATCGCGCAGAGATGGGGAAAATGCAGAGAGTACAGTGTCTTTAAAAAATTTTTCTTTAATTGGTGCTAAATTAGCAAGAAATACAAAAATGATTATTTTGGTATTTTTCAAAACAAGAATTTTTAGCAATAAAATAGCTAAAATTGTGTTATAAATAAGCTTTTAGCACGAAAATCTGTTTTCTGTACCGAATACATTGTTTTGTTTTTGGAGTATTGTTACTGCTTTTTTTAATTAAATTTTAAGGCGTGCATTGGAGTTATGTTTTGCACTTATTAACAAGACAAACATTACGAATATGTCGAAAGAGATTCTCATATTTCTCGAAACAGCCGATCCTGAATTTAAATCAGAATGTGCATCGAAAATGTATGTTGCTACGGAACGCTTTTCTCCTAGCTACGTTTGGCATTTGGACACTATGATTAATGTGCTAAAATTGGTAATTTATTCTATCGAATACATTGACATATTTTAACAGAGGCGAATATTTAATAGGATCGGATTAAAAAGTCAATTATATACTTTTTATCTCAGTTTCAGCCCAATTCAACAAGTTCAGTGTTTTCTGTGTGTTTTTCTAAAAAAGGGGGTGTTTAAATATGATAACACAATTTTGGGACAAATTGTGCTAGTTTTAGGCAGGAAATTATGTGCCAGATGAGGTGGTTAGCGCGATGATTCAGCTCATTTCTTCTCATCCTGAACTTCAGGCGTATGCCAGCTTTCAGCTGTTTCAAGTTTCTCAAGCTGACGTTACCAATGCACAACCACTTCTTCAAGTAGCTTTCTGGTGCGTTGGTGAATTCGGCGATTTGTTGGTTAATGGAGGAACAGATGAGTCACAGTTGCCAAGAAAAGTAATTTTGAATGTGTACATAAATGTTTTTTAACTGTTTTTGATTATATATTTCAAATAATGAATGTTTCTTGTGATTTTTATTGTTATTTTCAGATAGAGGAGTCTGAGATTATTGACATTTTTGAAAAGTTAATGCCTTGCTCTCTCTTAACCGTAATAACGCGTGAATATGGGCTCACCGCGTTGGCAAAACTTGTTACACGATTTGAACTTGGCATTGAGCGAATCTCGGCTCTCATTCGTCAATACTCTGCGCATATGAATTTAGAATTACAACAGCGCGCGGTTGAGTATAGTCAGCTGCTGCTGAAGGGTGATCTAAAGTTAGTTTCTGCTTGAATTTGTACATGTTTTATGAGTTACTTTTATCTATCCAAATTTTAGGTATGGTTTGCTGGAACGTATGCCAGCTATTGAACGTAATGCGTTGAATGCTGGCGCGCAGCCCATCGAGGGTGACGACGCGCAAAATGGTGCTGAATCAAATCCCCTGTTTTCCACTAATGAGCCGTCGGCTTCCGATACAATTCCACAGGCTAATAATAACAATAAGGATTTGTTCGACTTAATTGGTCTTGCTGAAAACACGACAAATAATGGCCATGTGGGTGTTGCGAATGGTAATGGTAACACTGGTGCGAATTTGTTTGACTTGAATGACTTTCTCGGCGCGGCTAATGTTAACGCTAACAGCGAAAACAGCAATCGCGATGCAAATTTTGCAGGTAGTAATTCATGAATGTTACGCATTACTTTTTTGGTTTGATTGACGTTCGTTAACTTTATTTTTATGGTATTTGAAAATTTTTTGAATAAGGAAAGAATTGAACATTTCGTTTTCATGCATGTTGATGTTTTTTATTTTTGTTTATAGGCGATCTTTTAATTCTGTGAGAAGAAATATTAGTGAAAAGAAATGGTTTAGTGAAGAATTCTTGACAATATCGAAAAGGATTATTGAATGTGAAGATAGTTTTTTAATTTTAATTTATTCGTATACGTAATATATAAAGGATTGTTTATTTTCGTGTTCCTTTTTATGTAAATTTCTTATATTTTGTATTCTTTTGTATGGGTATAATTTATAAATGAAATCTTTAAATTTGTATTTATCCGTTTTGCAGCTGCAAATAATCAAAATTTGGGTTATGAAGATAATAACAATCATGCGCTCAATGACATATTTGGAATTCTTGGTCAAACGAAGCTACCGGCTGTCACTACGTAAATATTTATTTGAAATTAAAAATTGTTTTTTTTTAATTTTTATTCAAATGGCGATGGCGAGCACAGGCAGTCTTTCTCCTAAAATTTGAAGCTTGATGTAAAATATTGAGTAGCGTATTTTTTATTTAAAATAGTTAATAAAAATGTTATTTTAGATCGGATGAGTTGGAGTCAGAAAAGCAAGGCATTATTGCAGTGAACAAAAATGGAATTGAAGTACAAATTTTTGTTGATTCGGAATTTTCGTCTAGCACCAACAGTGACGAAGCGACACTGCGATTAGTCACAGTTAATAACAATCCCGTGCCGATCGAGGATTATAATTTCCAAGCTGCTGTAACTAAAGTATGTAATAATTTTTTACGTAATGTTATAATGTTATAAATATTTTTTAGGCTTATCAAATAGAGTTATTCCCGGCAAATTCCGCGTTTTTGGATGGAAATTCAATGTCTCAAATTGTTCAATTTGCGAAAATCCGGAGAATATCCGCTGGCCAAACGGTAATACAAACACAATTTAAACCATACCTTGACAACTCTTACTCGCGGACACTCCGTAAACACGGGGGGAGGGTTACGCGTGGTGCAGCCGTTTGGATGTGGCACAGGTTTCGGGATGGTGGGGAGGGGGTGGGCCAAGAAATAGTAAAAATGTGGCAAAAAAGTTTTTTAGAAATACATTTTATATTACTTTCCTATGTGAAAAGTTTATTTTTGAGTTTAAAAATCGAGAGTTAAATATTTCCTACGGGTTTGAAAAATATATATTTTAATGTTTATTTTCCAAAAAAGGAGCGATTTCTTTTCATATATCTCCCACCACATACAAATTTTTATTTATTTTTTCTAAATTAACGAACTTATGAGAACTGCTCAAAAATGGTCTTTTTTCCATTAAGTGATCTATTTTTTAAGTGATCTATAATCATTTTTGGGGTGGCGCACCAAGTCGCGATTTTTTCATTTTTAGTTGCGAATGCGTATTAAATTGAGCTATATGCTTAATGGTATGCCACATAACCTTCAACAGGATGTAAGCACGTTTCCAAGATTATAATAACTGATGGTATTCGGTCATGGAATTTGGATAACAGGCCAGCGATTAAAAAATTCTATTTTTTGTTGCTCGAATTTTATGCTTTTTTGCTAAATTTATTTATAGTGATTCTATTATTTATAATAACTATGAGCTCTTATTTATTTTTGTTTTAAATTTTTCATTCCACATGTAAAATTTGAATAACGTGAATTTCTGAAAAGAATAATTACGATTTTGATATTTAATTATGAATTATCTTAAACATTGTGATTGATTGAAATGTTGAATCAAGTGTTAAATGATTTATGAATCACATTCAACTACGCCCGTAATTTTTCTATTTTTGTTTGCTCTATGTATCAAAATTAAAAAATCTAATATTCATTTTTCATCATTTGGTAATGAGTCTGGATTTTTTCAATTACAAATTTCTTTAAGCCATTTTTAGTTTTAGCTTAATGCAATGCTTCCATTTATTTTAATCTTACTAAGGTTTTGGATGATGCTAGCTGAAACAAACTATTATAATGGGCACTTTTGGAACGATTTTGGTGAAAATTTTATTTTGACTATATTCCTAAAAAATCCAAGTTTTTTTGTCCTATTGAAAAAAATATGGAAACTACTGGATGACTTCTCTAAGTTTTCTTCTGCAATAAGTTTTTGGTTTTCTTTTCTTCCTTCGAAATGGAATTTTTGGAAAATTAAAGATATTTTACATAATTCATCAATTATATAATTTTTATGCTAATTTTGCAGCTTCTTTTTGTTGTGTCCCATGCGACAAAATTGTGATAATTTTTCTATCCGTCTATTTCAAACGGAATAAAATAATTTAAATTGAATAGTAGAAACGTTATGTTAAATCAAATTGGATGGGTTCTTTGTTCCTGTTTTTAGTTGGCTGGGGCAATTTTTTTGAAAACCCGCTTACAGCACGCCAATTTCAGACAATGGAAAAAATGATGATAACTTATAAGCTATATTGAAATTGATGTTAGGAAGCTGAAAATTTGTACACGGGGGTNCACAGATAGAGAATTGGATGGGGAATACGATTGCCGATTTGTTTTTTTAAGAATACTTCCCAATTACTTGTACGAACACTTCAAAAACAGAAATTGTTTTTTAAACACTAAAAACAAATATAAGCCGGAATTTATTTGTAAAAAAAGGGTACTCGTTCGATTCTACGTTTTTTGCGCTTTTTTTAAAGTATAAGTTTACATAGTCACAACAAAATTTTACTCTCGTTGTTTTTGGTGCAAACTTGGGATCAAAAATTTCGAAAATTCGAATTTGACAATGTTCCTATCATTTTGAAATTGGCGTGCTACAACAGTAATGCAGTAGAAGTTTTTCATGTAAAGTTTTTCAAGTTTTTTGTAAGATTTTTAGTGCAAAAAAGTTCCAAAAACGCCATTGGCTTTAAAAAAACTAAAGCAAAAACACCAAAATTTTGGCTTACTTTTTATAAAAATAAAAAATGTCTGGGCCCACCACTGCTTTTTTGTATTTATGCTGTACCTATTTTTAAACAAACAATGTTTAAGGGATTTTTTCCGGTTTTCGGCGTACGACTTCTATAAACCTTCGCAATATTAAATATGGAATTCCCTAACCGTATTTTCGCCACAATTGTCAGTGAATGGCATTATTTTCGGTTTGATTTGTTTTCAAAGACGTGCTTTTGCGTTAGGGAAAATTGGCGAATGTGGGACCACGATCGTTTCGCACATATCATATATATACGAATGCTGATGATGCACGAATTCCAGATATCCATTGTCCACTCCGCAAAGGCCAGAAAACCACAGGGGGACCAAGGTAGTGCGGTTTTAATAAAATATCAAAAAAATTAACTTTTTCTTCAAATCGCTGAAACATCTATGATGATGCATTTTTAATGTCACAAAATACATTTCCTTACTATTTTAATCGGTTTTTACGAATTTAAAGCGTTTTGGAGAAAATTTAAATTTTATGGTATTTTCTTAAAATCGCACTACCTTGGTCCCCCCTGTGGTTTTCTGGCCTCTGCGGAGTGGAAAATGGATATGTTTTGTGTTTCCGAAAAAAATTGATTGGTTATCTGGAATCTGTGCATCTTCGGCATTCGAATAACATATGATATGTGCAAAACCATTGTGGTCCCCCATTCACCAATTTAGCCTTGCGTTATCTTTTTGTTCATAGAAAACATGGAAAAAATTTTCATTTTAGGGAAGGTAACAAGGAAAAGTTTAAAATCTAACTAACTTTTAAAATTTAACTTTGTTTTAACTCCAACTAGTAAGTAGTGATTATTTTAGCGCATTTAAAAAAATTATTTTAAAAAGAATAAGTAGTTTTCCAGCTTTCATGTTAAGCATATTTGAGAATTTACTGAGTAAGAAACAAACAACCAAAGAACAAATTTGAATTTCTAACAACAAAATTATTTTTTATTGTTGCTTTTTCCACTGAAAAATGCCACTAAATTTATGTTGCATTTTTTGCCTCACACGCCCTTTGTCGTTATGTTTATGCGTAATGTAAACATGATAAGCTTAAGTGAGCAAAACTGACATTTTTTTGTTCTTTTTATTTTGGGTAAGGTGCCGACATTTTATTTCCTTTTTTTCGGAAAATGCTTTTAGTTTATTTGAAAACTTGAATATTGCTTCGTTTTTATATAGTCAATAATCTTTCCAAATTTTAGAAACTAAAAATGATGTAGTTTATATGTAAGAATTTACAAAATGCATTTTCGTAGTATTTTATGGATTTAAAACGATTTTTTATATTTTGTTAAAAACGCATATGGTATTCTGACATTTTCGGTGTTTTCACGATTTTCAAAAACTTATTAAATATATAGATTCAGATCTTTATAAAAAGATATTTCCATGACTTAAAATCTTTATATGAAGAATAGGGATTTCAAGAAAAAATGTTTCGAACTCGAACAGGAATGGCCCAACATGACCCTTAATATAATAACATCACTACTTTAAGAAAATTATTTTTACCCTAAGTAAAATGCAAAACACTTACACATTTTGTGAAATTAGTAATTTCCTGTTTTTGGCCTATTTTTTTATGAATTACGAAAGTTAAATTCAGTTACGAAAACGAAAATCGTTTCTCGTAATTATGCAACCCTGGTGAGGAAAGAAAATATTTATACGAATTTTTTTAGCAGTAATGACGTTTATCTTAAAATGACGATTATTTTTTGTATCTCGTTCTTTACAAATAGGTATTTTGCTGCGATGAACTCACGAAGCATAACTTAAAAAATTTAGTTACTACTAAAAGTAAATAGGTTCCAAACGAGGTTGCTTTTTATTGACATTTAGGGATTTTTTAGTTTAAAAGTTGCGGTTTGCGATTTTCGCAAATGAAATTTAGTTGCGACCCACCCTGGTATGGACGCAGAACGTTTTTTGTCATCGGTATTTTTTGCGCATTTGGGATGAAAAATTATAGAAAAATAACGTTATATTCTGTTTGAATCCAGATGTTATAGTTAATCATGATAAGAGGTTTTTTATTTATTTTCCATAATAAATTGTTTTTGGGGATCTTCGATTTTTGCACGTTTCGTTGATATTTTGTCGTCAAACGGCGCACGCAATTTTTGGTCAACAATTGTCGTCTATATTATTGTGTAAGTGTATTATTTCATTGACATGTGATAATCAATTTGGAAAATTTTGGTTATTTTATTTGACCACAAAGTTCTGAAGATTTGTATTTGAAATTTCATTGCGTTATATTTAATTAAATTTGCGTAAGCTAAAAGTATCATTTCGAGAGAAAAACAACGATGTCCACAAACGATAATGTTCGTTTTCTAGTATTAATTTTTTTAATTAAAGCTTTGAAAGTTATCGTGAATTTTAATATGACAACAACTTTTCAATCTAGCTTCTACACTGCTGGAAATAAAGATAGGTTCACCCAATTTTTTTTCGAATTTCTCAAATATTTTGGTCAAAATTTTTTTT
>SAUE01000010.1:393970-412791 GCA_009724625.1 Deladenus siricidicola | reverse complement strand
TAGGCGAGTAGGAAAACAATAAAAAATTAAAAGAATTGGATATTTTTTAATAAAGGAACAATTGGCCGCAATTGTCCGAGCCGCAATCAGCGGGCCGCAATTGTCGCAGTGCCGCCCGGCATACCTGCACCTGTCCCCTTTTGAGGGGGGACCGGGTCAGACTCGACCGTCGGCCGGTTACGAATTTTTTTTCTGACCGCACGTCCACGGCACTTCTATCTCGGAAAAAAATTTTTGTTGTTGTAAAAGTGCACGAAAATGTTGGAGCAAAGGTTTTCGGGGTCGGAGAATCCGAATATGAAATCTGCTTTTGGCTCCGCCCACTTTTTTGGCGCCAATTTAAATTTCGAATATTTGACTTTTTTTTATCTTTTTCTAAAAGTGCACGAAAATGTTAGAACATAGGTTTTCGGGGTCGGAGAACCCGAATATGAAATCTGCTTTTGGCTCCGCCCACTTTTTTGCGCCAATTTAGATTTCGAATATTTGACTTTTTTTATCTTTTTCTAAAAGTGCACGAAAATGTTAGAACATAGGTTTTCGGGGCTGGGGAATCCGAATATGTAAAGTGTTTTAGGCTCCGCCCACTTTCTTTAGCACTTTTACAATAAAACAAAAAATTCAAATATTTGAAATTTGAATTAGCGCCAAATAAAAGCCAAAAACAGATTACATATTCGGATTCTCCGACCCCGAAAACCTCTGTTCTAACATTCATTTTAGTGCACTTTTTACAACAACAAAAATTTGAAATTTGAATTGGCGCCAAAAAAGTGGGCAGAGTCGAAAGCCAAAATGGGATTTGGAATGCCCGATTCCGATTTAGGAAGAATCATAATTGACAAAAAACGAATTTTGACTTTTCAAATGCATTAAATGACAATCGCTGAGTTCAACCTTTAGTTGAACTCGAAACTTGAACTTTTTTTTTGAAATTACCTTGAACTGGAAACTTGAACTTTTTTGAAATTGTGTTGAACTGGAAACTTGAACTTTTTTCAAATTTCCTTGAACTGGAAACTTGAAAAATTCAAATGAAATTCATGAAATTCATTTGAACCGAAATGGTAAAACACTGCGTGCCCCGAGGAACAAGGCACGGTACGCCACGATCGTCAGAGGCGTGCTATCTCGCCAAAATTTTTTCCCTAGCACTTTTGCGCGTGTTTTTTTTACATAGGTGGTGTAGCGTTTAACGAAATTTTCTCAAAAGATAGGTGAACTGTTAAAGTGGTCAAATATATTTCCTGTCACAGATTCCCCATGTCAATTGTTACACCAAATTGTTACATTTGTTATAATAATAATTTATTTACGTAAACGCAACAATAGTAACAATAACATTTTGTGATAACAGTAAATGAGAAACAAATAAAACGGCACGCCGAAATCAAAGCAATTTTATCTTATTAAGCCGGCTTTTAAAAACATCGACCGAAGGGGCGATTAGTAACGACGCGGGAATATATTTATTTTTATGTACAAACATTTATTGTTGAGAGAATTATTTGAACAATTTATGGGATCACTTTACTTTACGCCCGGAAATGCAAAAAAAGTTGATTTTCATATTTCTGAAGTTCGAAAGCTCACAGGGGACTCAAAAAAGCTCACAAAGTAATTCAATAGGTTTCTAACAACAAAAATTCATTCAGATTCATGAATTTCTGACCAGCTTTTTAGTTTTTTAAGGTTAGTAAAATTAATCCTACGCTAAATTTAATGAATTGTGTTTTGCTGATGATCGCTCATTTTAGCAATTTGCACTTTTGAAAAGACCACCAACGAAAAAAAGTCGTCATTTTTCACCAACGAGTGATTAATGTAGATTATTCGAAAAATGCAAAAGGGCATATCACTTAGTACATGATATCATTCTTGAAAACGGATAAAGATGTCTGTTTTGCAGCAAATTGTGTAAAACGTCGAATTTCATAGTGCTTGTCTTACTGTTTATTTCTTACATTCTTACGGTTTATTTCTTTTTTTACTGTTTCTTTCTTTCTCTTTCACCTCATTTCCTTCAATTTTACATTAGTATATATAGTAAAGACTCAATTTTAGCAATTTTTTATACAGAAAATTTTATTTCATTTACTAAAATTTATAAACTTTCCAAATTTGCATTTGCTTGAAATTTTACAACATAATAACGCAAGTTACAAAATAGCTATATCGGAATTATCATTGTAGTATCAGAACTTTCTAATATTATAGTGTTATAATACATCATATTCAACGTCTATGCTTCAATAATTAGGTTTTAATTATTCTATTTACTGCATCTAATTTAATTTGTCGGATTTGTTATCATCAAGTAGGTGTGATATTGACTTGATTTTTGGTATTTGGCTTAACATTATTGTTGTTATTCAAATCAAATTTTTCTGAAGTGGATGATATGGAATGAGCTAAAGTAGCATTTTGTGGAGCCGGCTCGCGCAGCCAATGTCTACAGTAGCAGCGTTGCAAAAAGTAAATCCAACGAGAAGGTAGCAAACTCAACGGTCCAAACTAAAATTAAAAAATGTGATTTATGAATTTCAAAGCTAACTGCCAATTTGCAATAAAAAATTACGATGAGGACTGCGTCTCGGCCAACTTGCCAACGACGACGTGGAAACGCGGACGTGATCGCGCTCATGTACACTTCCGTGACTTTGGACACATCATGGTCTTCCCAATTTCGAAAGCCGTCAACCACGTTTTGCGCTGAAGTTACAAAATAACATTTTATCAAATTATTATTTGTATACGTTGTAAGATTTTATTTATTTTTTAGATTTCTATTTACAAGTTTTAAAAATATAAAAATAATAGGCTTACACCATCGCATGTGCTCTTCGGGATATTCGGCGCGTCGCTCATCGTTCATAGCGCTCCAGACATTCTTCAGTCGCACCATGAGCGCGTCCATGTCCGCCATGGGTGTGACGAAGAAACCTGCTTCCACGCCCACAACCACAACACCGAAGCGTGACATTTCGAGGGCGAGCACGTCTGTGTAGCCGGTTGTGGCAAATTTTGAAACAGAGTAAGTGCTGAACAGCGGAATTGCCACCTTACCCATTACGCTTGTCATGATGACAATGCGGCCTCTGGAATTGACATTTTTAAGCTTAATAAGCCAAAGCCCAGATAGCTTCAATTTTAATATACTAAAAGCATAAATTTTTACATCTGTAACCTTATACTTATTGCATTTCTAAAATATACATATTTCCATAAACAAATATCAGGGATAAAACAATGTAAAAACGTTATAACTCCACAATATTGGTTGGCACAATATTTTTAATTACAATTAATTAAGCTATCATATTCAGATCCTTAGATAGTTACTTACCGACTTTGTTTGATAAGATCCTTGAATTCATGAGTAACCCGAATGACGCCAAGTGTATTCACATTCAGCAAATATTCATAGTCCTTCGTTGTCACGTAATCGTCCCAGCCCACGCCTGCGATACCTGCATTGTTCACAAGTGCCCAAAGACGACCTACATAAAATAAATTGAAATTTAATTGCATTTGCTATTGAGTCAGTACGAATCTAAAAGTTAACATTATGTTCACATTTCACTTTTTTCCTTCAGTTACTTTAGCAAAGGCACCTCCGTATTTATGAAGTCGTCCTTCAACAAACTTGCGAGCCTCTTGAATGGACTTCTCGTTGGTCACATCCAGTATCAACGTGTGAAGGAGCCGATCGGAATCGGCAATTTTTGACGCGGCTTCTTCAAATTCTTTCCGCCCCTAATAATGTACATTTTTCCAACGTTAAAAAGTTTAACTAAATAATTTATAAAAATTAAATTAAATTTTACTTATCATCGTTAAAACCAAAAGGTAACAATTTAACTTTACAACTTTTAAAAGTTAAAAATAAAATTTAACTTTCGTTTTTAACTTTCAAAAGTGAAATAAAATGTTCAAATGAGCTTTTTTTATTGTACTTTTGTAAGTAAAATGTAAATTTTTAACTTTGACTTTTATTTTGAAAACTAATATTTTCTAGTAAATTCGTCAAATTCTTCAAGCTATATAAAAGTATAATACTCGATTAGAATGAAAGGCGGCAAATACCGGCATTCCCATTTCAAGACATCGCATTGCCAAATCATAACCGAATCCTAAATTTAGTTTCAACTTGCTTTGATTATAAGAATTTTAAAAGGAAAAATGTGAGACACCTTCTCCCACGCCCTACTCACCACCACGACATCCCGTAATAAAAACCGGACGATTATGCAGGGAAGTAAGCCTAATTTTTTCCAGCGTTCTTACTACCACCAGATAAACGAGCGCGATTATGCCGATTACGATAGCATATCGTTCAAAGACCCACAGTGAACTGGAAACCGCGAACAATTCCGCCAAAAGGAAATACATAGTATACCCAGTTGTATAGTATAGCGTATTCCCAGTTATATTCTACAGTGAATTATAGTATGATATATTTATTGTGTATATTGATAAGACACATTAAAAATATATTATATTTGCTAAAATAAAAGCATTTTCAACTTATTCCAATTGGTTAAACTTTTAACTAATGTTAAGAAATGACTTGAATTATTTTTAAATCACGGGATGACTCAAGAGAGCTCAATTATTTTGAATCATGAATTATCCAGTATTACTTCTAAAAAAACTCGGATGAATTGGTTGAATCGTGCAAATTCATTTCTAAATGAATTTGCAGGTTAAGATCCAAATATTTCGATTAAAAAAACGCAACATTTTTCTAAATGGAGAGTGTGCCCCCTTTTACCCCCTCCAAATACTGAGTGGCATGGTGGCGTAAGAGGTACAAAGTAGGATGGCGTATCGTATTTGGTATATCAAAAAATGCTACTTTTACTACGTACTGTAACTTCACTGCAAAAATATGTAAAATGATGAGGTTTTCAAATTATTGTTTACTTATCAACTATGATTATTTTTAATATTTAAATGAATTTAGAAACAAATTAGAGGGAAGAAGTACATATATGAAGAAATAGATGAAAAACAAAAAGCACACGAAAAGAAATAGAGAGAACAATAGAACTAGAATGACAGAGAAATATGAGTTTTTTTGTTAGAAAATTTCAGACTTTAATTTTGAATTTATAATGAGGTGTCAATAATTGTAATTTGAAATTACTATATCATTTTTATTTTTAATTCAAACATTAAGATCGGTCACTTATGAAATTGTGAATTGACAAAGTGCATCGTTCTCTAATTCTCGCAGAACCTTACCATAACAAAATACGTAAAAACATGTTATTGCGATTTGGTGTTTGATGATGTTGAAAAACAAAAGTTTGTACATTCTCACATTTTTCCACCAACTATTTGATAGCAGAATTTTTATAACTAAGTTTAATACATATTGTATATTAAAAAATTTATTTTTATAATTTTAGCTCACTTTTAATTATTTTTAGATATTTGACCAACTGTTTTGCACTTTTTATTGTTACTGTTTTTACCATTCTCTATTACATATTTTTTCATTTTTAATATTTATGTATATAACTGGTGTAGTATTAAATTGTAAATAACCGTCTGGTATTTTTTAGGTCACATTATTTTACATATTGCTCTCATTCTTTCACTTTTCATGGATCATTGCTTTCTTAAATTAGCCTGAAAATTTTTCTTTGATCATTCGAATTTTGAACAAACTTTACTTCGATTTGGCTGAAATACTGAAATTCAAAAATCAAGAATGTTTTTTTTGCGCCACACGCATTTTTAACACGTTTTATTTGATACAAAATAAAAACTGTAAAAACTTTTAATATGGTAAGATAAAAAATCTAGAATCAAAAATCATAAATTTAACTTTTTGTGTATATAGTTTTGATACTATTTTTATTATAAAATAAATCTTTCGTATATTTTCTTACAAGAAAAATTAGTAAGACTCAAGAATCAAAAATCATCAATTTATCTTTTTACATAGTTTTGAATATAAACATTAATTCAAAAAAAATTCAAAAAAGTATGCAATTACGAAATAATCGCACAAAAAATTATTCCAAATGTTGGAATTTTGAATTTTTTTCACAGCATTATTTTTATTCTTTTTTAAATAAATTTTTAACTACATATGTACGTATATATTTGTTTTATACAAATAAGTTATGTAATATTATGATAAATTTAATAAAGTCGCAATATTTTTAAGTAATGTGTCTCTAACATGAAAAACAATTTTCAGACTTAAAATTAGTTCTCGAGGGAAAATGGAAAGAAAGCAAAAACTGAATCAATAATTTGCAAAAAAAAACATAAAGAAAATGCTAACTTTTTACATTATTATTATATTTAGTAAAATTTTCGCAATTTATTTTAGGCTTATTTTTAATAGTGTAACACAATCAAAAAAATATTATTTTCGTAAACAACGTTTATTCTATTTTTATATTTATTTAAATTGCACAAAAAATAAGTTTGTTTTTTATACACAGAATGGCGAATAGTGATGAAAGTGACCAAATTTCAATCGTAAAAAATGCGCCGCAAGACGTTTGGCTAGAAATCACAAAAAAGGTAGGATATAGTGTAAGTCACACAGTAGCTAATATACATGGTGTCAGTTGCTTTTACGTGTAATGGGCCATTACAATTTTCACTTCCGCCTCCAGCTTCGATATTTTACGCGAAATTGACAATGCTTCCGTAGGTATCTCCGTCCCCTCTCAATCATTTTTTGCTATGTAAAATATCCAATTCACGTATTTGTCTAAGTGGTTTTTTGGCTCTTTTAATGATTTTAAGAATTTTTATTTTGATATATCTGCTTCCACCTCCTTCTCCCGATTTTCAATCAAAAAAAAAAGCCTTCGGAGGTGCCTCCCTCATTTTTTTCTAAAATCGTCCCCGCCTGCGGAGGTTGAGGGGCGTCTCGGAGGCGAACACAACACTGTTAAATAACGAATATTTACATCACAGATTGTATCTGACGTGCATTGGGTCTACTCGGAGTATGATTATGCCAATTGGCTTAATGGATTTCCAACGGGTTCATTCAACATTTATTTCGCGATTGATAAAAGTGAGTAAAAATACGAACGACGTTTATATATGTATACGAGGTTTTTGAGAACGAGGTTTATATATACGTAAAAAGTGTTTAGCTACTGGAAATGCTGTTGGTACCGTATCATTGACAATTATTACTATTGAAATGGGAAACGGAATGCCAGCGCGCAACTTGTCTATTATTGGATATTTCTACGTTTCGCCGGACTACCGTAACCAGAAATTGGGAATCCATCTGTGGAATCGAATGCTAGAAGACGCCACTGACGATCGATTTTTGTACGGCGGTAATTTTGCAGAAATTAAAGCAACGAATGATTCCTCCCACATCCATTATGAAAAACTCCTGTGTCTTAAACTTCCTAAACTTTTAATGTTTTTCTTCAGTTCAATTGTTTTTTCTTTTTAACTCGACAGTTTATTTTATCTTTATCCTTTCTCCGGTTCTCTATCACTCACGTTATATCTTCTCTAAGAATCCAAAAAAAATTAAGAATGGATTTAAAATTTTTAGTCGGAAAAATGTGGAAAAAATATCGGGATCGTGACGGCTTTACACAATTAGCAAATTTCAAATTGCTCATTTGTCGCGCAAAATATGCTCAATTACATCCCGAGACACTTTTGTTTGATCCAAATTTGCGTATTCTCAATTTTGAGCATGTCAATTTCGACGCAATTTCGACATATGACTCGCACATTAGCGCGCACAGTAAAGAGCGCGCCACTTTTTTGCGCGCAGCCCTCTCACATCCTGGTGCGATCACAAAAGTATTTGCTTATTATTAAAACCTTTTTAGTTTTTTTAGTTTTTTATTTTTAGTATGTAAAAATCGAAAATCGCTTTTCCAATAATTTTTCCTTTGATTAATATTTTGTTCATTTCCATTTGCTGTCGCCTTTTATACTCTAAGCGAATAAATTTGAAGTCACCAAGTTGAAAAAAGAATACACTATTTAATATTTAAAAATTCATATTTTAAGATTGCATTAAATGATGCGGATGACGTGGTCGGATTTTGCCGAATTCGTTGGACAATTTGTCATACTTTGGATGTGGGTCCACTCTACGCAAACGAAAAAGTAATTTTGTCTATTTATCAATCGTCACAAATCTAATAATTGAAAAATATAAAGGTGGAATAGTTCATTTCGCCATGAACTTAAAGGAATTATTGGTGAACTTTTTTCAATTAACTTATTCGATCCATGAATAAGTTATTGGTGAAGAAAAGTTCAATTCACAAACTTTTTCTAAATTCTTTCTAAAATTGCAAAATATATTTAGATAATTGCAAGTAGTCTTCTTCGCGCATGTTTCGGCGATCAAAGACTGACCGAAAATTTATCACTTGACGACGATTCACCGAGTGAGAGGCAAGTCTGTTGGCGAAATCCCTCCACAAACTCAGATGCTATTCGACTCTTTCAAACGTTGATTGACAATGGCGAACATGAGACAATTGAAGATGTGCCTCAATTTACTAAGGAGGCCATTCAGCTTCCCATGCATCTCGTCTACTCGAATTTCGAAGGCGACTGTGTTTTGGTCTGAGTATAGCACTGGTGAAGGATGGAGGGGGAATAACACAGTTTCTCCCGTTTTTGTGCTCTAAAAAATAAAGCCATAATATTCGTGATTTTGGATTATTTTGTTAAGAATGAGCTTTTTTACCATTGTTGTTGTAAAGGAACCTTGTTATTGTATAGCAACCTTTGCACCCGGAATATTTGTGGAAACGACATTTGCGCTTTTACATATTTAATATAAATCAACTAATAAGTACAGCAACTGAGCAAATTTTTTACCTTTTTATTGAAATATCCGCCGGGTCCTTAAAATGAAAAATAGACCAAAAAAATCTTTCGAAAACCTTTGTGTACGAATTTCCAGATTATTTGACATTTCCCAAGCGACATAATTTTTAGGTACAAGATTTACATGAGATTTTATAAACCCAAGATTTTCACAGGCTATACACAATTTTATACACAATTTTAATATTTATTAAATAGTATTTGGTGATTTAACTTGTATACATATTTTACATACAAAAGATGTACTTAAAAAATGTACTAACATTAAGTTTTCGCAATTTGTTTTTAATGAAAAATTATGAATGTGTTTTATATTTGTAATAAAATGTGTGAGTTATCAACAGAACGTCGGCAGAAAGGTAAATTGATTTTCAAGTAGAAATGCAAAGAGAAAAATCATCAAAATTAAAATAATACTTTTACGTACGTCGATTGTGTAAACACTTCCAACTTCATTATAATAATAATAATTTATAAAAACATTTTATCCTAAATCAAGTCAAAAAAAATTTCCATAGTGGTGCTAAAATTTTCGCTTTTTCGAAAAATAAAAATAGGCCAATTTTCGAAATTCCTAAAACCGGAAAAAATACAGAAATATCGTTTTTTAATTTTCTAATAAAAAAATTTCGAAGAAGGTTGAATATTTTTCCAGAAATGTTTGCAAATTTTTTGGGAAAAATTCTCAAAATTTATTTTTTTCGTACCACCCCTGATGAGCACTGGATTATGTATTTAGATTTTTTCGCTGTAATGTTTGAAAAATTGGAAAGCGATTTTAAAATTTTGAAAAACGGTCCGGAAAAATATTGGAAGCAGCTTATCCAAAAAGTAAGTAATATGTATATTTTTCTGAAATTGTCAAATTTATTTGCACCATATTCTAAAAAAGATAGAGCTAACAAAGTTTGTAAGAAAAGCAGAGAATAAGAAGAAGCAGACCTAGATAAATGATAGGTAAACATGAATACATACTTTTACTTTTTTTTCTATTTTACAAAAATATGTAAATAAAATTGCAGATATGTAAGTTTGCAATACTTTGTAACCAAACAAGTTTACAGATAGTGGAAGAACTTCAATGGCAGTATTCAATACACGACTATGACGTTAACCGTAAAAGTTTCGATTACACAATTTATTTTGCCATTGAAAAGGGTAATGTTTACCGTCACGTTCATATTTTAAAAAATTTACAAGAAATTGGATGTAAAAAGCTTGAGTCCAAGTGCTTTTTTTTGCATTTTAGAGACCGACAAAGTGGTGGGAGCTGTTTCTCTGACAAAAATTCCCCTTATTAATCAGTGCAGACCACGCCATCTTTCTATAATCGGCACTTTCTATGTTTTGCCGGAATATCGTAACCGTAACCTTGGCCTCTGGTTGTTTCAAACCATGCTCAAGGACGCCACTGATGACAAGTTTTTAACTGGCGGTACAATTTGCTTATATATTTTATTCGTGTTTTGAGATAAAGGGCAAATTAAACTTTAGTATAATAAATCCGGTTTTTATTTAGCGGATTTTCTCCAAAAAGGGGTTAGTAATGCGGAGCAGCCAAATTTGGTTTCCACATGTTTTTAATACAGCTTTTCATTCCACAACTAAAATTTAAAATTTATTTGTTGTTCGATTACCAAGAAAGAAAAAAAAATTTGTTTACGAAAAGATTCATATTTTATTGATTTTTTTAAGTTTAGCGCCGGAAATGTGGCAAAAATATCGAGATCGGCAGGGTTTCGATAAAATTGCAGATTATTGGGTGGACTACTTAAGCGCCTCGCATTTGAATATGGAGCTTAAAAACCTGAAAAAAGACGAAAAATTAAAAATTGTCGACTGGAACGATGCGGACTACGATGAAATTTGCGCATACGACGCCAAAATTTCAAAATGTGACCGCCAAAAATATTTGGCCAACACGTTCGGTCATCCAGCATGTATAGGAAACGTAAACATTTACTGTGCAAGTTTAACCGTGAAGAAAAATATTTGTAACAAACAAAATCTACAAATTTTTCATAGGAAGTGATATGACACTAACTACATAGAAGATAATGTTAAGTTACTAGTGCAAATAAATATATTCTAGGTTGCAGTTAATGAGAAAAATAAAATTGTGGGAATGTGTCGGGTGCGTTTAATAATAAACGACCATATCGACGTGGGACCTCTATACGCTGATGATACGGTATTTCCATGTTTTTACTCATTTAATAGCGAAATAAAGATTGGAGTAGTATGTAAATAAAATTCTAGCTCATCGCTTCAAGTTTACTACGATATAGCCTAGAGTGTTTACTTGATAAATACGGTAGTCAATTAAATGCAGAATCTCAAATTTTCTATAAAATACCGTCTGCAAATTCCGCTTCATTGGAATTGTTCCAAAATTTAATCGGCGATGCGAAGCTCGAAAAAACCTCGTGCATGATCCAATTTACAAAGGAATTGCTGGATGTATGTTTTTGTAAAATTAAAAACGTTAAGGTGAACGAAAATCATTGATAAATATGTATGCCAAAAATTTCCATTTTCAGGTACCAAAATCCATGGTTTACTCGTATTCTGAAGCAACATCTATGAGCACATCATAAATCATTATTGCAAAAAGTTAACCAATGCAGGATTTTTTACAGAATTCAAAAAACCTTATTAAAAGATTCATGTACAATATTTTATGTTATAATAAAAAAACTTCAACAATTTCATAAACAAATACTGCAAAATTACATATACAAAAATAGTTGGTAATAAATTGTTGTAAATACTAAATGTTTTAGTGACTCGTAATCAATACATATTTAAACATAAATTAATATGTTGCAATAATTTAATCAAAAATAAGATTCATATGTAAAAAACACGATAAAAAATTAGATTGGCTAAAAACAGAATTTCCAAGTAAATTAATTTTTCAATGTTCAAAATGAAAAATGCATAAAATAACAATAATGTATAAAATAACCTCTTATTTCGTGGTATGATTACGGTGTGCCGCCCCAATGGCCTCTTCTACATTGGCAAACCCGTCACGTTGGAGACACTCGGCCAACTCGCGCTTTATGCGTCCCACGACGGGGAAGCCTTGATAGACGAGCGCCGTGTAGAATTGGACGAGCGACGCGCCGGCTAGAATCTTCTCGTAAGCATCCTCGCCCGAAGCCACGCCTCCACAACCCACAATGGGCACACGGCCAGATGTGAGACTGAAAAAAGAGCAAGGTAAAAATTGAAAATACTATTAAAAAATTAATTTAATTTTTTAATTGTAAATTTATTTTTTAAAAATATAATGCAATATCTGATATGCCCACCGATACATTTCCGCCACACAGTCAGTGCCGAGCTGACGCAAGGGTGCTCCAGACAATCCTCCCGTCTCTGCCCGATTTTCGGATTTCAAGGAGCCTGGTCTCGAAATTGTCGTGTTCGTAACAATTAGCCCATCCACTCCGTTCCGTTTGTCCAAACATACCTAAAGAACGAATTAAAGCTGATTGCCACATTCTGTAGAAATCCTAACAAAATATTTCGTAAAAAGAAATAAATATCATCAGTAATACCAACCTTGGCAATATCCTCCAACTCGTCAGCAATTAAATCTGGCGCAATTTTCAGCAAAACTTTTGGCCGCTTTTCGGGCCGATGTTCCTCTCCTTCAAATACCGTGACGCGAGTGATTGCTTTTTGCACAGTCTTCAGAATCTTCACCAACTCCTTTTTGGACTGCAGAGCACGTAAGCCGGGTGTATTTGGCGAAGAGACGTTCACCACCAAATAATCACAGTGTGGCGCAAAATAAGCGGCACCCACCTCGTAGTCATGTTCCGCCTCCTTCGTAGATTTATTTTTGCCTAAAATATACTTTATATTTGTTTATATTAAATATATATAAAGTTTATACTATAAACGCAAAAGAATAGTCTGAATTATATTTGATAATTTTATAACCAACCTAAATTAACGCCAAGAGGAACTTTGTTGTCGGGAACATAAGTTTTGCGTACGCGTTCAGTCACGGCGCCGACGCCGTCGCTATTGAAACCATAACGATTAATCACAGCCTAAATTCAAAAAAAAAGCTATTAATTGAATTATACTACCATTTTTAATCGTGTAGCGTTCAAAAAAATTTTGAATTAATATTTTTGTTTGTTTAAAATACATGTCCTTTAAAAATATTACCCTATCTTCGGACAACCGGAATAGACGTGGTTGATCATTGCCCATCTGGGGAAGAGGTGTAACAGATCCAATTTCCACAAATCCGAATCCAGCCTTTCGAAGATTTGCAATGGCATCTCCGTTCTTATCAAAGCCGGCTGCCAAACCTAAACGAAAAATAACTATTCGTCGAAGAAAAAATACTGATACTAAATACCTATTGGGTTTGAAAATTCGCGTCCAAATATTGTGCATTTTAATTCAGGATATTCCCTGCAATTCATCTCAGAACTGGTTAAAAAACCGTACTTTGCCGCTTTTATGGCAAGTGAATGCGCGCTTTCAGCATTAAAAACGCGATGAACTAGTGGTATTACCTAAAAAAAGTAAAAACCAACAACTTACTTATTGAACATTTATATGGAAAATCTATTAATTTATGTAAATAACAAAATTATGCAGGCAGAAAAATTTATATTGTACTACAAATTCAAAAAAATTTGCCAGCAATCCAATCAAGAAAATTCATCCTTTTATAAAAATGATAACCTTTGTCTCGTGGAATTTCTCATTCAGCGTTACCGTCTCGTAGCCGACAAAAAGCACAGTACCCGTAGCGAAGACTTTCATCGTCGATTTAAAAATATAGAACGGACGTCCTGAGTAAATTCGACTAAACATTTTATTCGGCGAATTCGACGAAAATTGAAACTGCCAAAAACAGGACAAAATAAAAAAATCTAAAATATGCTGATTTATTCTCCATCTTATTTTTTGCAACTTTTTCTTCAAAATATTAAAAAAATTAATTCTTTCACATGTGAATAAGAAGCCTTTCAATAATTCCTTAAAGTTGTTCAGGTTCCACTCCGGATGAAAAGATTTACATTACTGGTTTACATGCGAGACTTTCGTGACATCCCATTGGGATTTGAAAGATTGTGATAAAAAATCTGTATCCATCATATTTTCTGCCACGCCGCGGCCTCACGTTCAGCCTTTTCAAGGCTTTTGGAGTTTTGAATCTACCTAATTTACATAAAAGTATTTTGTGGCTTATCTGCATGTCCAAAACAAATCTCCTGCTCACCGAATTCAATCGTTTTTGAATTCACTCAAACATTTTTTATTTTGCAATTTTATGTAGCGTGGAAGTCAACGAATTTAATCAAAAATTTGATAAAGCATGTCAAAAAAATTTATTTCATATATTTCTTTTTGCAAATTACATTTCAAAAGATAATCTAAAATAATAATAGAATTTTAAGTAATCCAAATGGAGGTTTTCCTACGAAATTTATAAGAAATCTCATAATAATTTATGAGAAAAACCATATAAACGTTTTTCGACGTGCACAGGCAAAGAATTTTTGTAAATAAAAATCAAATTTTAATTAAAAACATAAAGACACAAAGCTCTGGTTAACCCCCATTTTTATTTTAAAATTATACATAGAAATTAAATTAAAAAAATTACAAAACGCATCTACTCATGAAAATAAGGCAAATGTTCTTTTAAAGAAAAAACAACCAGAGAAGGCGCTTTTAAAAATCAAACAATAACTTTATTTTTATCTTATCATCACTATCTAAAAATAATTATTTTTGGAACGGATGTGTGAAAAAAATCGAATCAAAAAATTATAGAGAATAATCTGATTGATACAGATTCTGTTATGCTTGAGGAAAATTGCAAAAACAACAATATTGAGTCACCAATAATAACAAAAAATAATTAACAAATTCTAAATAAATTGTGTTCATCTTTTCGGTTGCCATGCTTTTTTTTTTGATAATTATAGAGGCAAGAGGTAATCATTCCACCACATCACCATCACACCGTAACCCAAAAAATTAATTTAAGGTTTTCGGGATAAAAGTTTCCTTCTTCAAAATTCTTTCCATTTTTCCTTACATAAATTTAAACTTATTTTCACAAGAACCCATAATTTTATACATATACACAATTTCAGAAAATATGTAGTTATACCACAACAGTGATCTGCAAAATATTTTTTCTAAAACTAACTTAAAAAAAACAGAAGCAGACCATACGCCGCTCCGACACATACGCCTCAACTTTAAACCGAGTTTTTTCGTGTTTGAATTTTTAAATATTCATTTATTCCGTAAAAATAAGCGGCTTGAGTTGGGGGCGCAAATGTCGTTCCAGCACGGCTATGTGATTCAAAATATACCCATATCAAAAAATTACTTGTACATATAAAAGAAAATAGAAACAAACTAAAATCAAAAAATGTCATTTTTAATACTACAATTTGAATTTACACTTTCAGCTAAGCTAAAACGTGGTTAATATTATAATATGTAAAAAATTTCAAATCTTACTTAGTCGTCCTCAGCTCATCGTCAACGGACGCTAATGAGACTTTATCAAGTTCTGCTGAGAAATTGAACGACTGTTGAGAGGTATTCTTTAAAAATTTCCCACTAGAAATGCAACAACCGATTTCGCCTGATTCTTCTGGAACAGCTATGCCATGCCTCTCCAAATCCATGTCATCATCCACATTCTTCAGTGGTGTGTACCTAAAAAAACATTTATCTATTAATGAGTTTCTAACAAAATGGTTTTTTAAATGCCTCTGATTTAGCCAAAATTCCAGTTTTGGTACATAAAACCTGATTTTTCACATTTATGTGAAAAACTTTAAATTAAAAATATATGTAGTAAAACTTGCTATTTAAAAAATCGCCATTCATAAAATTGGCTTCAAAAATGTATTCTACATATACATAATAGAAATTTATAAATCATCAAACTCACTCCATGCTTGATCTCGCCACAGTACCGCTAGAGCCAAAACCAAACAAACGAAGGCTTTCGTCATTGCTCCACTTCACGCACAAAAACTGTGTTAAAAGGCAGCAAAAAAATGCGCCAAAGAAAAGTGCCAAAAGCATAAAAAGAAAATGCCAAACGCCGCTGCGTAGCGTTTCATCTGTCACGTCACCGAACAAATTACCGCCATTAGAGAAAAAAAAGTTATGGTGAATCGGGCCTGAATAATTAGCACTGCAGTCCTCACAGTCTACAAATTGGAGCAGATTGCTCGTTGAATTCTTTGCAGCCTCGCAACACGGTCTACAATAGCCCAAACTTCTGTTACCATAATCCGCAGCACATTCATCACATTGCAAACTTCCTAAAAAATACTTTTAAAGTTTAGAAGATTAAATTGTAAAGGTGCAAAAATTAAGTACCTGGGCCGTGGCACAGAGCACAAGCGCTATCACATTCCACACAATTTCCATGCATGTTTTCATAATAACCGGTTGAGCAAGGATTCTTCTTAATCACACACTTAGCTTGGAGTAAATTGGTATCTAAAATATTTACGTTGCTAAAAAATATGTAATTAAGATAACAAAAATTACAGTCAGAGACGAGGCCAGTAGGACATTCGTCTACGCATCGTCCATTATCGAAATGGCCGTAGTGATCGTTTGTATCGATCAGCAATTTCGCGCCATGACATGTTTCACACACTTCTGCACGCGTACAACTTTCACAGTGAACGCTACAACGTTTGCAGCGATCACCGTCCGCGAAAAATCCAGCGTCACAATGTGAAACGCATCTATAAATGTACAAAACAAATTTTGAAGCTAAGATCGGCATTTTCTAGTGATTTTTTTAGGATACGTTTTTAACAATATAGAATAGGAATTGTTTTTTTAAGTGCACAACAAAAGACGAAAATATTTCAACATGCTTGATCCCCGACATGCCTGGTCAATTTGAATAACATTTCGAAGACCCGTAAAGAATGACATATTTTATAAGAAATATTTTTTGACGAAGTTGACATCAAATTTTTATTTTTTAATCGGAATAATTTTGCATAGAAAAAAAGGTTCTTACGGGTTATCGGACCCCAAAATTTTTTTTAATGTTTTTTAGGTTTTCTGGCATGGAGTATTCGAATTTAATAATGTTTCTTAGTAATTTTGTTGTATTTGTGCAGTTTTTGACACACGCCGCGATCCCTTTACCGTCATTTTGCAAGAAATAGCCGAATTTTAGCCCGTATAATTGTTAATTATTTATCGTTCTTTTGTTTGCTCATTGTTGTTAGAATTATGTTATAAAATTATTTTTTCGAAAGTGTCAAAAACTGCACAAAAACAACAAAATCGGTAATTAAATTCGAATTCTCCATTTCAGAAAACCTAACATGAGAAAAAAATTTTTTTTGATGGTCCGATAACCCGTAAGAACCGAAAATTAAAATGTTCAAGAAAAAATATTCCTTATAAAACATGTTTAAAAAACAGCAACTTTTCAAAATAGCAAATTTTCAGAAGCATTCTACTTCTTAAAAACTTTCAATTAAATTTTCAATGTAGTATAAAAACGTAATTTTTCGATATACTGTGTAAGCTTACCTATATCCAGCTCTGTTTCGTAATGTTTGCGTAAAATGTTTGCAGGAAAGACAAGCGGAAGCAGAACGCGGTTCTGAACATCCCACACATTCTTCATGACAATCGCTAACCGAACGTACGTCACCAAAATTTAGCGGCCATTCACTCACCTCTGTTTTTGGCACATTCTGGAAAGAAATTTCCACTGTACCAAAAAGCAGGAAAATCAATAATATTACCATCATTATCAATTCTATATTAATAAGTAAGAATTAAGTATAAGTAATGTGTACATCTTCCTAATATTATTGAAAATATACCAAAAAATTCAAATAGCGATAAAAACAAAACCATATTTTCGTCGAATCAATTAAGTTGAATACATTAAAATGTTTTTATAAAAATATTTCTCTTTCTGCCAAGCTACGATTTTTAATTATATATATGTGCGAGCTTTTGTAGCACTATTTCAATACTTCACTATCAAAATGAACTTTATTTATTCACATATGACAATAAAACTTTCAATTAATAACAATTGGTTTATATATGAAAATGTATAGAAATGAATTTCTTAATGTAAACTTGATTGAGACATGTAAGGCGGCATTACCCACAATTTTTTAAGTACAGAAAATTGAATTTCATAAAAAAGTGAGTATATTAGACATTTTTGCTTTTACTTTTTTTGCCGTCAGAAAGTAAATTTTCCCCAAAAATAGAACAAAACTCAAGCGTTATCATTTTGTTAAAAATAAACAAAAATTAGAGATTTTTCAAAATACAAGATTAAGTAACAAGAAATTTCTTTTAAAGGGCATATAAAAAACTAAAATTGAAAGAATTTTCAATAATAAAAAGTGAACAAAAATAAGGTGTTGGCAAACATGCAAAGTAAAAATCACAGACACATGTCCAAAAATAAAGGAACGCTTTTTAATCAAAAATTGAGAAAATTTATACATATATTTATATGCTTTCAAGTTTTATAGCGCTGATATATTAAGTGAAATAAATTTAGACTGCTTCAGGGAAACTAATACTGCTTAAAAATTATCAAGCTAAAACAATAAAACAATTAGAAAAAGTGATCGATAAACTTTTTTTTGTAATTGCCCTCCATTTGAAAAAAATTACTTAAAGACAGAAGATAAAAGACTAGAAAAAACAACTATTTTAACCAGCATCACAAATATTCAGTTTTTGGAAATTCTGACAAGGTTTTAATTTTTGAACTCCCAACAATTATTTAGAAGCTTTTATCATAAAGCTAAAGTAATCCCGTAATATTATTTGATTCGTAAGTACAAAATTGCATTGTCAATAACCATTTTCTCCAAACTCTGTGAAAGCGGCAGCGCATTTACGAACATGTAATCCACTAAAAATTTAAATTCACATAACATACG
>SAUE01000010.1:377589-393408 GCA_009724625.1 Deladenus siricidicola | reverse complement strand
TTTTCCTATCAACACCAGCCGATAATTTCGTTAAGTTTCGACGTAGTTTGATTACATTTTCACCGCGTTTCAGTTTACAGTTTTAGCAAAAGTACCATTATTCTTTGGGTAGTAGTTAATAGGGGTAGTTCCGATATATTTGGGTACATCTCTGTAGCTCGCATTCGCAAGTGCGTTATTTGGCGAGCCCAATTCATTTGAGCTCACTAAAGTAGTCGTCGTCGCTGTAGAAGCTGAGGTGACCAACGCGCCGTTTGTTGAAAAATTTGCATTGTTAGTAGCACCAGAAAATGCAGGCGCAGAATAACGATAGCATGCATAAATCGCTGTGCAGACAACAAGAATGATCGCGCAAATTTGCAGCAATATAACTGCCGTGTGTATAGAGATCTAGAGAAAATGCTCACAAATTTCAACCGAAAATAAATTCTGAGTAAATTTTTCAAAATATCACAAACCAGGCCAATAGCTGATAGAAATCACTCTTGAACACACTTTATCCAAAATTCGATCTTATATAGTCCCCACTGTCGGCTACGGGCCTGATTTACATAATTTCTGCGAAAAAAATATTTAGAAAGACGAGGATAATTTTTAAATATAAAACAAACAAAGTGAGTCTTGAATTTCTACTCAGACATCAAAACTGCAATATATTATATACCTCAGGCAATACAGCCGTCAAAATACTTGATTCTTCGTGCTCACTGTTGATTCCTCTATTCATTTCACTTAGCTATAAAATAACTATAAGTAACTACATCGGATACACTAAATAATAGAAAGAGATTTCAGAATTTTCACTCATCATCATAAAAACAAAAAATAATAATTTGAAAAAAATGTTAGTAAAAAATTTCGAAATGTGCAAATTATAAATTTAAATAATACCATCACCAAACATTTCACTTATCCATTGTAAGTAAAATTAACATAATAAAATTGAAATTCTTTTCTTTTTAAATTTGTATTACATGTATTAGTCACAAAATAAATCAAGCAAAATTAAATAAAACCATCACCACAAACACGTAAAGGAAAAGAAAGTGCTTGTAGCTTTAATTGATAAAAAATGAAATGCCTTCATACTTCAGGCCCGTAGCTAGGCAGTTATAAAAATAATTTTTTTAAACATTTTAAATGTATTCAATCCATACAAGATTAATTTTAAAATTATTTTTAAAAATTGTTAATAATTAAAAAAATCCTTTCATTTAAAAATATTCGAAAAATTAAACCTTCAAAAAACACAACAAACATTCAAATTTACCAACCTGTGGAATTAACGAATTAGCGGATGGCCGACGCGAGGGAGATGGATTTGCGTGTTGATAACGTTGATCGTTTGACTGAGCAGGATCCTCGGTTCCATATAATAAAAGCGACCAATCACTGAACATACCTGCAAAACATATATTTACATACAAAAATATATAAATCATAGTTTGAAAATAAATTACCACCAATATTGGGATTTGTGGTTACAGACTCGATCATCAACGTCCAAATTCCACGTGGATCCTCACCCCACATTTGAACAGAAAGAAAAGGCCACTTATGGAAGCCGTTAGGATTGATGTCCTGCGGGCGAGGCGGTAGAAGAATCGAACGGGTTCCACTCGGTGAAAACAGTGTTAGCTTCAAGTCACCGCGCTTCGCGTACCGTATTGTAGTCACCACTTGTACATGTTCCAAATACAATACAGGCGCTCCGCGCTCACAACCATTTACCTCCATAGAGAAATTATGTTGAAAGTTACCCATCAATGGCCGAGGTCTAAAGGTGAAATTTAATTAATTTTCGTACTTATAAAGTATCTGAAAGAAAAATCAAAATTACAAACCTTGGTGAATCCAGGGAATACTCGTAAGTGCACATGTGCTGTTCCGGCACTGTCGTCCACACTTTTGCCAATTTCACAATAGCACCGGCATCCATCAAGCCATAGCCAAATTTATTCGAAATACGTCTACCAACCCCATTAACCGACCATCCTGGATTATTCAGCAAAGGTGTAGGGTTAGCTGTCCTAAGCACAATGTGCTGTGTGTCTCGCCACGTAAGATTTGGACTAAATAAAAAAATAACCATAAAATAAAAAAATAGAATTCCTTGCTAATCTTATCAGAAACCGTCCAATTTTTCAAAATTTAACTCAAAAAAAGTCCGCAAAAATAATAAATAAAAATTTCAATGTCCATTATAAACATCTACAACTACTTCCATACTAATAATTTCATTCAAAAACGTAAAAAGTATTGTAAAAAAATTAGTCACTAGTAATTTTAAGCTAATTCCTTGACATTATTAAAAACACTAATCAACTCTCATAAAAAGTGAAAAAATATTACTTTGCCTCTAACGCCAAAGCAATGATCCCAGCAGCTAATGGGGCGCTCGCACTTGTACCTGTATGCATTTTCGTGCAACCATTCGGTACATCAACAGTTACCTTAAAAAGGAAATGAAAAAATAATCGCAATATAAACTGTAATGTAGCGTACTATAGCCGGTTGATTGATGTTGGCACTACTGTAGGTGCTCGCAATTGTTGAAGGACACTCCTCCAAATACCATGGCCGATGATTGTCGTATGTAGCTGAGCTAATTGATAAGGTATATATCGACGTTGTATACCCATCGGCCGAACAGCTATCTTGCCTTAAACAATTTTTAGTCAAAAAATAACAACAAAAGCAATGTTTCCAGATTTTAGCTAATTCAATTTTCCACTTTTCTGCGCGTTCTCTTTTATTGCATTTAAGTTTGATCGCACTCTTGATTTACGTTTTGAGTGTTACACAAATCGATATCATTTTAACTTTTTTTTATCCGTTAACATAACGATCGTCTCCATTCATAGGATATTTAGTGATTTCAAAAATGCGCGAGAAGGTAAAAACTTCTAACTAAAATTTAGAATGGTCAAAAAAGTTAAAGATTAAGAGACTGATAATTAACACTAATCACACTATAAAAAATTTAAATTAAGGCAAACCTTGATCCGCCGTTACCACTAGCCCACACAAAAATGTTTCCGCGCCCGTGTCGACCTTGCTTGATGCCTCGATAAAAGGCTTCCTGTGCCAAATTTCCCGGCCCGTCAAACGTTTTCCCGTCATCTTCGGGACCCCAACTTGCAGAGTAAATATCGATATGATCTTGATTATGACTGAGCGCAGCCGCCTCAACACTATCGCTCACCGGTCCGTCCAACATCCGCACTCCCCCAATTTTTGCATGAAAAGCAACGCCCACGCCACAAACATTATTTCCGGCAACTGCGGCCACCTCACCAGCACACCGAGTACCGTGTCTAAAAATACAGAAAAACGTATCAAAAATATTTCATTTATGATACGCTCCATCAACTAAAAAACATCATTTAAAAAACATAAAGCTCAACCAAAAAATTATGCTTCACTTTCGTATTACAACCTTTGTTATATATTCAATTAAAAATGATAAAATATGTAGAAGACAAAAAATTGTTCAAAAACATAAACAACAAAAATCTTACTTATTGTCACCGTTGTTTTGCGGCGTAGGATCATCGTCGTGATCGTTTATGTCCGTGCTAGCAAGAGGGTCATAGTTTGTCACCAAATCAGGATGATCTCGTTGAATGCCATCGTCGAGAATGGAAATCGACACACCACGACCCGCATATCCCATTAGCCACGCCTCGCGCACGTTCATGTCGTAATTGCCAACAGCTCGACCAACCTAAAATATTCATAAATTTACAGCCAAATAACTTCAAACATGTCTTGAAAATCCCTTACCAAATACCATTGATCGGCATACAGCGGATCGGGAAACGGCAAATGGGGAACTTCACGCGTAGTCGATTGTTGTTGTCGAGGCGTGCCGGCAAATGCCTGCCGTTTTCTCCGTAGCGCCGCATATGCTGCAACGCCGTTCTCCGATATCGGTTCCGCGACAACGTAATCGCGTTTGACGCGTTTTCGTGGATAATCGTTGAAAATATCGACGACATCCTCGTTCTGTCGCATCATATCCAAAAACTCCACTGTACGTTTCCGCCTCCGCCGTTTCTGATGATGTTCTGATTCTTTCAACGACGACGAATAATTCGTTTCATCATCATCGAGAAAATATGACCCACCGAGAAATGGTGTTGAATTCTAAATAAATAAATGAGCAGACCATTGCAATATTCTACACCCTCTCCCCAACAAAATAAGGCATGCAAAAGATAATTAAACAAAAACAAAACACATTTGGGCCTAACCTTTAGCCGGAAGCCATATTCCGCGGCCAGTTTACGAGCAAGCTCATCGTTTCGTTTGGTCAATCTCAGAACGAGATGAGATGGATCCGGACATTCGCCATTCAGCTTACAATTAAGCGAGTCGTGAGCTATAGCGTTTACAAGTCGAGGAAGATATGCCAGAAGAATAAATCCATAATAATAATGTGAAAAATATAAAAAATGTCCAAAGCTGCGGCTATTTTTGTCGTAGGGCAGCCACCATCTCGCTAATTGCATCGTTAATTCCAATCCCCCGCAGGCGAAAGTTGAGAAATATTGAAGAAATATGACCTCGCCAAAATTGATTACGCTGACTGAATATTTTTAAACTATTCCCGAAATTAATGCTTAAGCGAATAATGAAAGCGTGTACCAATGGTGCCAGACAAAAATATGTTTTTTCTACCCGTACAGACAAACTCATGCGCAATCGGAATCGCTCAAAAACGATGGAAGGTAATTCCGTCCGCTAACGCAAGACTTGTTCAACTGCGGACAAGGCGCACTTTCTTGGCTACCTAAATAACGTCAAATAACACTAACCAAAATATTAGTCGTAAAAGTCGTTAAACGAAAATTACGTCCAACTTTTCCGTCAACATCCAAAAAATAAAAATCATCAGAGGTCAAAAGTATAATTAAAGAATATTAACTTTCAAAAATAATCCAAAAAGAGATACATAAGTAAATTTTTTCCTTGTAAACATAAAAATTGAACGTGAATTTTTAAGTTATTGTCAATATAACTAACATACTTTTCCAGTAAAATCGTGAAACGAAAAGTGAATCCATTTCGGAGTACCGACATTTGAGGACCAATGGTCCGCAAAAAATCACGGTCATGCTCACAGCTATTAGAAATTTAAAGTTATGCAAAAAGTTAAACAATGCCAAGAAGATGAATTTTTTTCAATAAGTTTCCAACTTCCAAGTTATCTTTTGCTCTACAGCACAAAAATATGTATGTTACAGTTTAAAGGGTACAATTTATACCAAAACTTTTAGAACGTGCAAACCACAATACCCGTTATGTTCCAATAAATTCCAAATTTAATACTTGCATATTTGGAAGATATTGATTGTAGTGATGCGTTTTATACACATAGAAAAGAAAACCAATTTCAAAAACAATATTGCTCATGTACATAAATACATATACGCAACACCATTGATTGAACAGGGTGCGCAATCTCAATTACATGTTTGTCTACTCATACTCATTGAAACTATTGTCTGCGTATGAAAAGTATGTGTTTCAAAGGGGAGTAATCAAACATGAATTTCCAATGGAGAACTTGGATTACGAATAGAAAAGTAATCAGCAAGTAAACATAGTAAAAAATCAACGTGTATCTAAGAAGCAATTTTTAAAATGGAGCTTTTGTTGTTTCACTTATAAACGGATATAAATGTGCGCCATTTATGTCCTTTTTTATTCAAAATTTCAAGATTGTATTGGTGTGCTTCGTCAAATATTCCCCTCGCCTACAAAAACTGCAAAAAAAATACGCCCGCCAAATGAATAAAACGGAAAATGGAATTTAGCGAATGAAAAATTGGCGATCAATCGATTACGAAGAATACCAATTTTCTATCAAAACGCTCTCTTTCTGCTATGCATAAAGTTCATTTGCATTATTTTACGCATGTATCGTCTCAACTGCATTAATTTTATCTTCTTTCTGAATTGATTTTTTCTCGATCTATCTCTTTCTTTTTTAATTTATGTTTCCCATAATTTCTTCTTTCGCTTTACTTGCTCGAATGTCTTACCGCGCAACCATGAAGAAGGAAAATTTGAAGAGATGATTTTCCAACAAAATAAAGCGAGAAAGAAGCGGAGAATGAAAAAAAGTGGAGATTGAAATGAGGAGGTTAGATTAAATATTCATAATCCTACATAGTTCTCTCTAAGAATCATCAAAGTTGCATTGTTTTTATACACAATCATTATTCGTCAATGATGATCGCGCAAGCAATTAAATCATACGTATATCATACGTATATAAATTATATGTATGTAATAAGCACTTATAATTGCTATTAAAATCTATTGAAATAATATTTAAAAAATTTCAATTCAAAGTTTTTTTAGAATTATGAGTATTTTTAAAGATAAAACTGCAAATTAAAAAAACTGATTTTGAAACTAACATAAAAATGTAATGCCAAACAATCATTTTGGAAAATTTAGAGCCCAAAATGAGCAAAATGTTTCTTTTTTTATAAATATATAATTTTAATATTTTTATAACAATTAAACTTTTCGCTTACTTAAAATTACATTTTTTCAAACAAAAATCACATAAACTACATTTTTTCGAATTTTATTAAAAATGTAAATTTTTGTAAAGTAATTTTAGAACACTACGGTTTGTACGAACTTGCAATAGTGGGTAGGCTAATTTGTTTTGGACGTTAAATTGGCCAAAAATAATGAACTCAGCAACTTTAAAATAAAGAGGTGATATCAGGATGTTATCAACAATTATATAATTTTTTATAACATATGCCAGCCATAAATGTTTAGAACTTTGTAGTGATCATGTTATTGATGAGATATAGCTTAGCGCAATCTTATCCGGCTAATCCTTTTACAACAACTTCGATCACCGGATGTCATACCCAATTAACAAAAATAAAATAAAATTTGGTGCCAGTTGATTTGTTGCAAATCGACGTAAAATATTTTGGAAAGTGGACTAATCGGATAAATAAAGGAAAAGTTGGTACAATTTGACGAAATTGATTATATAATCATTTTTTCGAATTTTCATTAAATAATCTTTACAAAGTTGCTGAAAGATGAGCATAAGTAAGGAAGTATAGTGAAAAATTGGTTTTTCGATTATGGTGCAAAACACAAATATGTACATACTGTAAACAAACTTCAGAAATCGAAAAAATGTATGACATTAACGTGAATAAATTGCGGGACAAAAACCAACACAATATTTATAAGTGAAAAGTAAGTCACTCAAGTCACTCAATATATTAACAAAGTAAATTAATGCATGTGAGAATGAAGAAAGTGCAAAATCAATGAGTGCACCTATATTGGGTAAATAAAAGTTAAGTAAATACTCTTCACGTTTACTTTTTTACTTTTCTTAAGTGGTATGTGCAGCCCTTTTACATTGGCCCCTTTACAAGTTATCAATTATTTATAATTTTGGAGCTGAGTTTAGGCCATCAGCCAAAACTTACTCTAGTAAAAAGTACATAACGTTTTGAAACGGAGAACTGGTTGAGGTGTTATTTTGATCAAATATGTATTTTAATATTAAAATATTTCAAAGAAATAAAATTAATGTCATTAATTTTATTTTTGACTGGAATATGTATGTCTGATATAACTTTGTTCGTGGTAAATGAGGATCTGTTCTGTGTGATAAATGAAGCAACAATTTTGCACTCAAAACTAATTGTCTCTCATGTCAATTTTTGTTTACGTCTATGTATGTGTTCGTTGTTATTTTTTACAATCCTTTTTTAATCAAACGATGGACTCCAAGCAATGCAAATATTCTCATTTTTTAACAAATTGCTTTTGTAACCTTCGATTCTTTTAGCTATACAAAATTATTATAACATGCTTTAATTGAAACTTTAAAAAGTTGGAAGATTTACTTCATATTTCAAATGTTTTTCATTTTCAATCCAATTGAATTTCATTAGTACATTTCAAGTTTATAGTCCAGCGAAATTTGAAAAGTTCGAGTTCAAATCATTAGTTTAATTTGAATTGAACTTTTTAAATTATATTTATGAAACTAATAAAATCCATACATATTCAAAAACATTCGCATTTTATGTAATTTAAAAGTAAAACGCACAATCAAATCCAATAAACTCAACAGGAAAACAGGAATACACAAACATGTTCTTCAAAAAATATTTTAACTATTAAAACTGTTTCCCGTCAGATTTTGATTGCGAAAAAATAGACGTGTGTGAATCATAAAATGTGCACGTTCATAAATAAAAATCAATCTTTGAAATTTTGAATACATATACAAATTACAAAACAATAAATTTTAATGCCAAAGTTCTAAAATCGTTGTGTTATCGTAAAATTTGTTTGCATTGCTTTTCTTTCCTTTTTTCTATGTATAACTTCTATGTATTGTCAATGCAAATTTTGTCAACGGAATCTATCATTGTGTATCAGCTTTTGTCAACTTTCTCAATGTGTTCTAGATTTTTTCGTCCATGGTTTTGTTTTTAACTTTTTTTATCCCGCAACTGATTTTCAAATTTCTTTTTTAGTTCGATTCACAACTTTTTAAAATTTGTTTGGTAACAAAAGTTCAGAATTATATTTCCAAATCAACATTGACTGAAAAACTGATTTTGTTTTATTTTCATTTTAATATTTAAAATTGTGATTTTCGAAATGTATTGAGCTTGGTTTTTGGATTTGAGACGCGTTCCTTGGAAACGCTCGAGACACGTTTATTATTTAGCACTGGTTCAAAATTTATCAAAAGATTTTTAGTCTGACACCTCTGTGAAGGTAAATGCTTAAAATTGAAGACCTGCGAATGGAACAAAAAAAGAAATTTGGAAGTCGGTCGCCAAATAAAAAATTTATAGCGAAAACAAAACGGATGAAAGTTGCCACCCTGTACATTATTAATTTTTTTGTGACAATCATTACCACTTTCATTCATCACGTACGATCCCTACTATGTTCCTTTCCTTTCCTCGTTATTTCCTTACTTTTTATTTGCCCATAAAGCACAATTGAGCAAATACAAAAACAAAAACGCGGTAAGTAAGCAGGTTTCCCACCCCCTCGAAACAATACAATAATAATAAAAAATAAATAAACAACAAACAATAAAAATGGAAATATCATTTATTTCCCGACGCGTTCCAATTCTTTTTTTAATGAAAAAAGAACGAATGAAGAAAGAAAGAACAATAATTGCGTAGAAGAAATATCTAGAGAAGAACAAACCAAAAATTAGCTAGAAAACGATCGAAAAATACGGATTTACATAACACTTCAATTATCATATTTTTATTTTACAGCTGCCGAAGTGACGTTGTTTTTTTAAAGTAAAATACAATCATCCGCGATCGTTGGCGTAAAGGGCACCTACTTGTTTCTTCAGCTCAGCTCAATTAAAAGTAAAATATCCTAGACAGGGGAGACAGTGCATTGAAAACAAGAGCTCAGTTTTTTTATTTCAAAATTTTTGGCAATATTTTCGTTGAATGCAAATCAAAAGTTGAAAGAATTTTTTTATTCTGTTCCGACAATTATTTGTGGAATGTAAATATTAGTGAAAAACAAATCGAATCATACCCCGCATTTTTCGCAAAATATTATTCGAAAATTATTATTCCTAAGAACTGTCGGGATTGATAATGTAAAATCTTGTTTTTGTTTTTAAATACTTCAAGTTTTTTAAAATGCGAATTAAGATTAATAACATCATAAATTTATTAGAACCCAGAAATCTTTATCGTGAGGTAGATAAAAAATGACAACAATAAAATTGGATTTTTTGTCAATATCATTGAGAAAATGAATAAAAATATGAATCTGAATAAGTGAATCGGTTTGAGTAAGCATAACAATAATAACTCGTACAAAAAACAACCCGTGATTCTTGGATATTTAATATTATTACATGCATTGTTCTCGAAATATGCATTGTTGAAACGAACAGTTCGGTTTGGTATTAAAAACGTATAACTGTGCGCGTTGTTGCGTCTTTGACGTTGTGTTTAATTTATTGATGCGAATCTTTCATTCATTTGTAATTTCTTGTTGTGTTGTTGATTAATAATAAAGTGGAAATAATCAATCGACTTCCAGGTCGATCGATACCAGAGGTGAGAAAATTTCGAAAATTTCGTGTTTTTTCCTTTCAATTTTCGTTTTTCGAATTGGCCATTTTTTCGAAAATTTTCAAAATGTTGAAGAAACTTTGTTCAATTCAAACTCATCCAAAAACGAAAAAAATTCAAAAATCCCCATGGGAATCCCCTCACTGAAAGAGCGACGGCGAACCAATATTTTTTAAATTATAATAAACATATGAACGTATTTAAACATTTCGACCGCTGCTTGAAGCTGGATTCTCGTTCATTCTCTGTAGGATATAATTCACAGCGTAGTTTTCGTTCTTGTCGCACGCAAAATACGCCTCCATCACCAAATTTTCAGGAAAACCCATCGCCAAAATCTAACGATAATAAAATCTAATTTTTGATATAAAAAAGTATATTACAGTATTCACAATTTAAAACAAGGGAAAAAGTGAAAATATTCGTATAGATGAGTGATAAAAAATTGATTGCCTCCGGTCGAGCATTTATTTTTGCATAAACTTTTAAAAACCAAACATTTTTTTGTCTTTCGTTGCAAATGTATGATGAAACTTTTACACAAAAAAGCGTCGCCAAGAATTTTTCATGGAACGGAATCGCCCAAACTTTCAATTTTAAGTTTGTGGGAAATAAAAAAATTCCAAAAAAATTCCCAAAGGAGCGGGAATGTCCCATGGGGAAGATATCGCACAAAAATTTTACTCGCAAAAACTGAATATTAATACTTACTCGCCCCACGGCTTCTCGATCAGCGTCACTCATCTCGGGTGGCTGGACCCCAGCCGGTATTTCATTGTTTCGGCGCATAAAGTCGTTAACGAGTTGAACGTTAGCATCCGAGGACTCTCTCTCATTAATCAGATCAAGAAAACGTTGCGGATTTGCACGAATGTCGGCGACAATCTCTGGCTGATGCGCCGACATTTGCTCCAGTATTTGTGGCAAAAGCGACGGATTCAATTGCACCTAAACATTACATTTTTTATGACTTCACGACATTCTCAAAAATTTCGCCAACGAAAAAATACATGTTTTATATATCACAAGCGTTTAACTGACTAATTTTCGTAATTATAAGGCTAAAACTCCATAATTTCGCAACTGACTATCAAAAAATTTCTAATAATTTTTTTTCAATCAACGTTGTTAAAAATAAAAAACAAAAATCAAAACAAAAAATAAAAAAATAAAAAACAAAAACCTCTAAAAAACTTAATATTATTAGAAATCGCGCCTTGCAGAAATTTTATTAATTTTTCCAGAATAAGTCTAAAATACCTACACCAAAAACCGTAATTATGAGCACGCAATTCGAAGATAAAAATTATATATTTAAAAAAATTGTCAATTCAATCACCCTTCATAATAATAACAATACAAGATTGATCTTATATTTTTTAATTAAAAAACTCACCATACTTCGAAGCTGCTCAAATACCGGATCCGTTCTAAGGTGTTCCAAATTTTGATAGTATTGCGGGTCATGGCGACGTCTGGGCGGTCCATTCCTGTCTGAGGCCGACCCACGGTTCTCCGTCTCACCACGATTATTTGTGGCAACAATATAGTCGATAGCTTTGGCAAAATCATTTTGCGCGTGAGTAAGTGCCTTCTCAGCCTCTTCACGTGTGTAACCGGATGACTCAATTTCGCGCACTTTTCTTTCGTCGAGCTCTAAATATTTTTTGATATTGAACCAATTAATTTAAAAATGCGCGTATTATAAATTTATAAATTAAAAAGGCGCACTAAATTTCTGGGATGATTGACCGGCGGATGACGAAGCGGTAGATGAAGTGGTAGGCTGTTCCGTTTTCTGCAACAAATTTTAAAGTTAATATTGTAAACTTACAAAAAAGTAACCATTACCGTGACGATGACCACAATAAACCGCTTTTCAGAAAATCTGATTTCAGAGACCAGAATTTTATCTTCCAACACTGCTCCATCATAAATTAGTTTTTGTTGTTCGGCACCAAAACCTTTTTCGGCGCTTATTTTTCTCTTGACTTCTTTAATCTAAAATTTATTAAAAAAAAGTTTTTCACGATTTTTTTGGGTTTTTAGCTGACAGACCCCCCCCCCCCCGCGGGCCGCAAAAATTGGAAAAAATGTAAAAAGCCAAAAATTAACAATTTTTTACAATTTTCAAAAAAATTGCGGCTCCCCCCGGTAGAGATTTGGCAGAAAGCCGCAAATTTTTTTGGGGTCGAAAGGAAAAAATGAAAATTTTGCGCCCCCCCCGCAAAAATTGAAAGAAAAAAGTGAATAAAGGCCAAAAATCAACTTTTTTGACGACATGCTTTTTAAAGGTAAAAAATTTTTTCGCGCTTCGCGCGATTTGCTGGTTTTTGTTCGCTTTTATGAGTAAACATAATTTTATATTCTCGGAAATGCGTTATTTTCTTTATTTAAAAAAAATTTTTTTGCTAGAGTTTTTCAAAAAAAAATTATCAAAAATTTTTTTGCAATTTTTTTATTGAAGTGATATACCCAAAAAGAAAGTTCCAAAAACATACTCAGTTTTGTCCCCGAACAAAACTGACCGGGTTATGGCGCTTTGAAAATTTGAGGACCTTTTTTTGGTCCTCGACGGAAAGGGGGGGGCGCAAAAATTTTCGAATTTTGGGAGGGGGTGGGGTCTGTCACCTATGATTCGAATTTAATAATGTTTCTTACTGTTTTTATTGTTTTTTTCGAGATTTTCACTGGGGGTGGGCAGGGTATAGCGAATTCCCCGTGCCAGAAAACCTATAAAAAATTTTTGGGGTCCGATAATATGTAAACCGTTTTTTAAGTTGTTTAACAAAACGTAAAACACAAAAATAGGCAACATTAAATTTGAATTCCCTGCACCAAAGTTGGTGAAACATGCATAAGAATCAGAGATGACAACCCCCCATTTTTTAGTCGAATACCTACAACAAAAGAAGCTTATATAGTTGGCCTTCAAATCGGTTTCTAATATAAATTAAGTATAAAATAAACTGTAGGCAAAAATTTTTCGACGTACTTTAGTAAAAAAAAGAAAAATATACACATACGCTATCGCTTTCATCCACCTCAATTTGGAAGGCTTCTTGAGACAGTAGGCGAAACGTCAAATTCATTGTGTCGTTATATCAGAATTTTGCAATCCTTGCAAGTTGTAACGGTATTCTAAAAAATAAAAAACGGGCATGTACACTCCTGTTCAAAAGTATAAGTACAGTTTAAGAATTGGCATAACTTCAAATTAAATAATTTCAAAATAAATTAAAAGTCGGAATTTTTATTTTTTTACTCACATAAAATTTTCTTATGGGTAAATTTTTTTCGATTTTTGAGTTTTATTTATTTTTGATGTATATACTTTTGATTTATACACAATTTGTACGTACTCACTTCTTCGTATTTTTGATTTGAACTAAATTTTTTTTTTCATTTTGACAAAAAATTGAAAAAAAAATTGAAAAAAAGTTAGTCTGCCATTGAAAATTTGTCTTATAGAAATGAATACAGGATAGTGCACGCAAAATGCTCGGTTGGTCAAAATGGTCTAAATTAAAAAACTTTGGCAATAGCTGGACACAAAATTTGGAAAACTCTAAAATTTAAAAGACGAAAACCAGTAGAAAATGTGTGTGTTGACATCATAGGTGGCAGACCCCCCCCCCCAAAANGGTCAGTTTTGTTCGGGGGACAAAACTGAGTATGTTTTTGGAACTTTCTTTTTGGGTATATCACTTCAATAAAAAATTGCAAAAAAATTTTTGATAATTTTTTTTTGAAAAACTCTAGCAAAAAATTTTTTTCGCGCGCACGCGAAATTTTTTTTTAAATAAAGAAAAATAACGCATTTCCAAGAACATAAAATTATGTTTACTCATAAAAGTCGAACAAAAACCAGCAAATCGCGCGAAGCGCGAAAAAATTTTTTACCTTTAAAAAGCATGTCGTCAAAAAAGTTGATTTTTGGCCTTTATTCACTTTTTTCTTTCAATTTTTGCGGGGGGGGGGGCGCAAAATTTTCATTTTTTCCTTTCGACCCCAAAAAAATTTGCGGCTTTCTGTCAAATCTCTACCGGGGGGAGCCGCAATTTTTTTGAAAATTGTCAAAAATAGTAAAAAAATTTTCATTTTTTGCTTCCATCCCCAAAAAATTTGCGGCCCCCTGTCAAATCTACCACGAATAACTTGACTTTTTTTTATTTTTGAAAATTTTTTGTAAAATTTATTTTGTGCCAAAAAAATTCGGCACATTTTTTGGTGCACGGGAACAGCTGCACTCCACGTTCAAAGTGTCGATAGTGGCGTTATGTCAAATCAAATTTTTGTGATTTTTTTATGTTAAAGTTCGGTGTGAAAGTAATGTGAATAACGGTGTGAAAGTAATGTGAATAACGGTGTGAAAGTAATGTGAATAAGAAAAATTGCGCATGAAATCACGAATCACGAATCCAACTACTATAAACTTTCCCCATATGAACGAAAACTTGCATATAATTTTTAATGTTTTCTAAAAAGTTTGCTTTTTTGAAGGCGTGGAAAGAAATATTCTGGGAATATTTTATAAATAATAATTTATCTTTTACCAAAAAAGCTTTCGTCTATCTTATTCGCCATAAAATTCTCTATCTACACTGAAAATTTCAGATTGATTAATTGATTTAGTAAGAAGATATTCACAAAAAAGTATAAAACTGGATTTTTTGAAATTTATTTTTTTCAGATGAAACGGTCTGAATGGGGTGAAAAAGGTGGAAAGGTGCAATTGTAAAGGAAGAGAAAGCGAGAGGAAGCTCTTGCGAAGCGTGTCGAATGATTTCGAACGAATTGGCCGGGTCTGTCGCCTCAACATCGACGTCGATTATCTCTGCAGATGCCGATGAGGAAAAAGTAAAATTTCTCAAATTTCGTTCGTTTATTTTTAAAATCGTTTCGTTTATCTTGTTCCTAATAAAATTCTCTATCTACACTGTAAATTTCAAATTTTGCTAGCTTGCAAAAAAGTTAATAGCTTAGGAGTAAGCCATTTTTACGAAAAATGGCTCTGGAAGGTTTCATATGGGTCCAAATTTTTTAGGTAAAAATTTTTTTTTAATTTTTTGTTTTGTTTTTTGTTGTTAAAGAGACGGTATTGTTTAATGTTTAGAACATATTTAAAAAATTTAATGTCAATTTCATTCAATTTTCAGCTTTCTCGTTCTGATTTCGCCGAAACAAGCCGAAATTCGGGAGAAGAAAAGAAGCCGTCGCCAGCATTGCCGCGCAACTATGCTCTGGCACCAAGTCCGTTGACGAATAAAAATAAAAGAAATTTGGTTAAAAACGCATAAAATTTGATTAATATTACAAAAAAATGATAAATATGCAAAAAACGGGATAAATATTGAAAAATTTATTGTTAATAAATGCTTGAAAGACTAATTAAAAACAATTCTTATTGCTTTTTGTTTCGGAAACTTGGTGGATGTCATTAAAAATATTTGAATCCGTTTTGAATCCGGATTCAAACAGCGGATTCAAAAGTTTGAGGCTTTACAACTTTGTCAGTTTGTATGTTTTATATACAAATAAATATACCATTCGATTCGCCTTGACGAGATCTCTCTTTATGTGTGGTCAAATTCGGTTTTTATGAAAAACTGAATTTGACGACGTATAAAGAGAGATCTCGTGAAGGCGAATCGAATGGTAGGTATATTTATTTGTATAT
>SAUE01000010.1:344588-377484 GCA_009724625.1 Deladenus siricidicola | reverse complement strand
AAAACATACAAATTGACAAAGTTGTAAAGCCTCAAACTTTTGAATCCGCTGTTTGAATCCGGATTCAATCGGATTCAAGTTCCAGCACTGAAAACGAGTTTTTTTTTAATTCAGAGATGCTATTGCGTCTACTTTATCGAATCGAATAAAAAAGATCCATCACGTTTACCAATTTCCGAAATAACCTAGTATAGTCATATGTACATACAAGTGCTGAAAAGTTGACGTGAAATTAAAATGTTTTTTCAAAACTTTTTTTTACCAATTTGGGACATATCATAAAAAATTTTTCGGGTTTAAAAAGGAAGTCGGGATATTTTTCTGTGAGTTACAGCACTGGACCTTACTGTATTGCAAAAAATATGATCATAAATTTACTAATATGATATGAGTAAAATTTTTTCAGTTTTTTTTGAAAAATAGCATTTAGCCAAAAATAATACACGACTTTTTTCGTCTATCAATTTGGTATTATCAGCATTTCCGAAAAATAAATTAATTGGGTGTATGTATAAGCCACGGTGAAAACTGACGGCCAAAAATGGGATTTTGTCCTATCCAAAAACATATCACGGCGTGTTTTAACACTTTTTGAAAATTAACTTTTTTGTCCAGTTTAGGGTTACCGTAGAACAACAAACCGCACAATTTCATTTCTTTTTCAGTTTCGACAATTCACACTACACTTTCTGTCCAAACTAAAAAACTGCCTTGCCAAGTTTCATATTTTTTATTTACACCATCTACAACACCTACCGAATGTTTTGTAAGAGCGGTTGTGTCCTATCAACACGGCCAAGCCAAAAAAGTGACAAAAATTCGAATATTTTGTTTTTCGTTCGTCTTTTGAATTCAAAATTTTCGTTCAACTTTTGCAAAAAAACGAAAATTTTTGTTTTCGTTTTAGTGTAAACTTTTTGATATAGAAATTCAAAAATAGTTTGAATTCCCTTTTTAACTTGGAATTCCTTGTAATTATAAATAAACTTGTAAAGTGACGCAAAATTAAAGCCATTAAACAAATATTTATGCCATTGTGACAGTTATTTAGATTGGTCTATTTCATTCAAAATGCCACTGGCACACCCACAAACGGACGGTGAATTTAATGGTCTCTTAATGAATGCGGGTACAACTCCAATTATCGTCGACTTTTTTGCAACATGGTTGATTTTTTCATGACTTTTTTGAATACATTTTAATAAACTATTTTAGGTGTGGCCCGTGTAAAAATATTGCTCCATTTTTTCAGGAGCTCTCAGATCGTCATTTAAATCTTAAATTTGCAAAGGTTGATACCGAAAAATGCAAAGGTATAAATTTGAATCAACGTGAAATAGGGGAAACATAATATATATTTTTTTAGAAACAGCAGCTAAATATCAAGTTAGTGCGTTGCCAACATTTGCGGTTTTTTTGAACGGGTTTGTTGCTCATTTAAGTTTTTCTTGTGGTGTTTTCAGTTTAAAAAGCGTGTAAATTTAAATGCTGAACGCAAGAACTTTTGGTACATTATTAAATTTTTATTGCTTTTTTAAGTAACAAAAAAGGGTACGGATTATGTTTTTCCCATTTTATATTAAGTTTAAAATAAAAGAAAAAGTTTAGCCAAAAAATGGATACAATGAGTGGTGCTAATCAGGCTGGTTTGGAGAATTTTGTTCGAAAATGGTCGGAGAATTGTCCGTCACAGCTAGAGTCGCCAATACCTGGTCAAATCGATCTTCTTGGTTTCATTGATCGGGATCAAAGTGAATGTTTGAACGAGCATGACAAGCATCCATTTAAAGTGAGTAAAAGGAAATTATATGAAGGTTTTTTCTGCATTATACCATTTCAAATATTTATATTATTTTAAATGAATACGGTATATTAGCAGTGATTGGAAAAAGTTCGTGAACTGAACTTTTTTTACGAAAAAATTTTTTTTTATGAACCAAAATAGTTCTTTTTTTAAGAATTTTTTTTCATTTCTCTTTTTTTAGTTCTTGGCAACATGAACTTTTTTCATTTCTTTTTTCCAGTTCTTCGCAACATGAATTTTTCCGACATTTTATTTTTCAATTATTTCTTATTTTTTTCCGTTTCAATCACTCAACGCAATATACTAAGAGCAAAATTAAATAATTCCGCTCTCAATTGCATTCAAAATACGGCTTTTAGGTCGAATTTTTTCCTGTTTCTCAGCAGCCACGCGTACGTCAAAAATTCTTTCAGATTTGGAAGCAGCGCTTAAAATTACCTACTGGGCCATATTTTTAAAGCAAAAGTCGATAAAAAAATTTGGTCAAAAAATTCACAATCGCCAATAACTTTTTTTCGGAACTGAAAAAAGTTCTCTTCGCCAAGAACTTTTTTCTTGGACGCAGTTCATGTCGAACTTTTTCCAATCACTGTATATTAGTAGTAGATAATGAGAAAAAAGGTTCAGGAATTTTCTGAATTGTTTGATTTATGTGTGTTATTTTGGAGTTTGCTGTTTTTTAGATTTTCACCAAACGCAAATAATTATTTTTAGGCGTTTCTTGCCGGCGAGGGTCAGTTGGTTAGCGATGTGGATGAGCAATTGATCATCAATCTTCGCTTTCAGCAGCCCGTCAAAGTCCATTCTGTCTTGGTGAGCGCCAAGGGCGCAAAAGATGGGCCAAAAACAGTGAAACTTTTTATTAACAATACGCGTACGCTCGACTTTGACACCGCCCAGTCCTCGCAGCCAATCCAGACGTTGACGTTTGAGAAGGGGGAGGAACTAAAATCGCTCTATTACGTTAAATTCCAGAACGTAAATAGTCTGCAACTGTTTGTTGAAAATAATCAGAGCGGCTCTGAGCAGACTATCATGGAGCGATTAGCCATTTACGGTACACCGCTTCAGGCAACCAACATGCAAGACTTTAAGCGGGTAAGTAAAATATTTAGTTGGTCTATAGCAATGGCGGGCCTGCGGGTGCTAGCTACCCCCACATGGAGAAATTTTTTAAAGGCCTTTTAGTGCCAAAAGAGAGCTTGTCGAAAGTATTCTAAAAGTATCATTATATTTGACTCCTGATATTTATAAACAGAAATATGAGCTCTTATCCCTGGATCACAAAGCCTTTAAAAATTTTCAATTTTTGACTTTTATCCTCTCCCGGAAAATTTCTGGGCTCTTTACTGATCGATAATACACAAGAATTTTTTCCCATTTTATTTTGCGATAACAATTTTAAGAAATTGAATTTCGTGTTTAAATAAAATTTTATTTTTATTTTAGGTTGCTGGGAAGGCGGGTGAAGCTGGACACTAAAATTTTGACTCGTATGATTGGATGTTTTATGCATTAAATTAAATTATGAATTGAAATTTGGTTATTGAATTGAATTTTATTTTCAACTATGAATTTGAACTTTATTCTAAAATTTTTGCGAATTTTTCGATTTAACGGACTTTATAATATTGTACAAAACTATGAAGCTATTTCTAATTTTTTCCGAAAATGTGTTGTGTTGTAATTATTGATATTTACTATATTTTCAAAATTAAAAAAAATTAAGTTGAAACGTTCAAAATTTAAGCTGAAACTTTTGGTGACGTAATTTTGATTCCAGTTTTGTTTTATTTATATGTTCGATTCAATGATAATTGATTACGAATTTCTTAATGTTATATTTGGTATTAAGCAATTTTTCAAAAAGAAATTAAAAAAAGTTATAACTAAAACAAAAAACCGGGGTCGAAATTGTGTCACCTTATGCGTTTATTTTATAATACGATTGTTTTTGAGGAGTAAATAAATTTGTTTTCTTTAAAAATTTAATTGTATTTTATTGAATTTGTGAAATTCGTTTTTTTATTTTTAAAGCCTTTTTAATCAATTAATTTTATAATAATTTTTTGAGCTGTTGAGAAAGGTGCAAGATGGATGTTAGCCGAATAATGCGTGACTTGAGTGTTGACCAATTGGTACAACTTCAGACATCTTTGGAGTAAGTTTCACTATAGAATTTTTTACTGGTAAAAGAATACTAATTTTGCATAAAGCTATTGATTTTTTTGGGATTTACGAAATAAATTTTATTTTAAGAATTCTTTTTCGCGGAAAAGCATTTGTTCAGAACATACAAAACGGATTTTTGATGGGACGACTTTTTATTAATTTCATTAATAGGCGTGAAATTGAGACCAAGAAGGAGGAATTGCGTCAAATGGTTGGCCGTAGGTATCGTGACGTTTTGGAAGCGTCGAATGCGGTGAAACGTCTCACTGAAATCTCGGAAGCGTTGGTGGATAAATTGCGTGAAATTCATGCTATATCGTCGATGGTCGATTCTAGCGTGACAGCTTTGGGTCCTAATAACAACGAAAAGCGAGTTTCAGCAAATTCGCAACAAGCCGTGGAAGATTTTGTGCTTCTTAACGCGTTTTTGTCACAGGTTTAAACTTTTTTTAATTTTAAAATTTGGTTTATTTTATGAATTTTGTTTGTTATAGCATACAATTTTTTAATGCAAGGCGTGAAATTGAGACCAAGAGTTGTCACATAATTTTTTTTAAATTCTTTTTTAATGTAATTTTTTTTATGTATTTTTTAATATGTATATTTCTTTGTTCTGAAGTTCTTATACTTGAATATTTTGTTGCACATTAAATAATTTCTGTTTCTATTTTAGGCAGGGTCTACAGGCGACAACGTCTCCGACGTATTCTGCCTCCTTTTGGCGGATGTGTTTTATCGTAAATTCGCTAGTAAAGCTGCTTTTTCTTTTCTGCCAGCTAACGCCACCGGGAATGATTTGAGTATCGGAGCACACGCTGTGTCTAAGCTTTCTCAGAATATTTTCGATCGTCTAATTGTGGTGAAGTTGGAGCTGGCCGATCGAATTACCGAAGAATTAGGCCGTGAGACGGATTGGCAGATAGTGGCCGGTGGATTGGCCTCGCTGGCGTTACTTAAGCTATTATCTGTGGAGGCGTTGATGGACGTTTATTTGATGGCTAGATTGGTAGGGATTTTAAATAAGAAAACGAATCAAATCCGTTTATTATGTAGTTTATGTTATCTTTGATTAAAATTTTGTTTTTGATTTTTTTAAATTATTTTATACTTTTGTTTTGCAGGATTATATTTTTCTGAATTTGAAATCATCTTCGTCGACGTCGCTTATCGATATTATACGAATGTTGCGTGACACCACTCAAACTATCGAAGACGTATTCGGACCGGGCGAAGCAATTATTTCCGCGCTTCGAGCAGTCACTTCACCTGGATGGTGTCCGGGTAAACTTTGTTTTATTATGATTTATATAATCTGGAAATTGAGCATTATTGATATTTGCGTCATCGCGATGTTAGCATGTCATGCGATGTTAGCATTTTTTGACGTTGTTGATATGTGACGTCATGGAATGTTTTCAAAAACAATTTTCAATAATGGAATTAAAGTATTTTATTAGACTTTAGATTTTGTGAAGTTGATAATTGACGATCAGTTATGCGACTATGAGAAAATATTCGACAAGGAATTGAATAAAATAAATGCCAGTTATGCATCAAATTTGATTGTGGCTATACCAATCGTTCAAGTTCAAGAGAAATGCGCTTCTTGGATAGACCAGTATTTTTTGGTTTTATAATAAATTTTAGATTAGAATGTTTTATTTATTTTCAGGATGTGTTTGGTTGCCGGCGACAGAGTTCGAGCGATGTGCGTTCATTTTGAAAGGACTGGACAGATAGTCGAATTTATTGTTGCAATTAATCAGCTTTTTAAAGCTGTAAACTTTTAAAATTTAGAATTTTTTAGTTGGTTAAACTTTTATTATAGTTTTAGGTAGGTTATGTAGTTTTAATTTATTATTATCATAAATTTAATTTAATTTTGATTTGTGAAAGTGCCATTTAGGAGTGGTCATCGATCGTTTTATCGAATGTAAAAATTTACCACAGTCTTTTTGGCGACTCTATTTTACAACGTTTTCGCGACTTGGTTGACGTGGAATTGAACGAGTTGGATAAGGAATTTTTGCAGAAGTTTCCAACTTGTAATTGCAATCCCATGCCACTCTTCCAAAAACGTGCTGTTAAATTTAACGCGCTTTTAGCGTCGGGGGTTTCGCAGGAATTAAATGAGTAGTTTTTTAATATATATGAACATACAAGCAGCTAGTTTCCCTTTATAAAAGTGGAATAAGTTTTCGAATTTAAAACGACTACTATGCATGAAATTTTAGATAATGTTTATTCAAGCCATGAAAATTTTTGAGCTAAAAGTTAGTTTCGCTACAGTAACTCAGAGCAGAGCCTATTTTAAACTTTTTTGTGCGTGATGAAACAACAAAATTTGTTAAAAATTTATAAACCGTACCTAAAAATTTTATTCAGAATAAAAAAATTTATTCCACTTTCAAAAAAGGTAATTTGCTATGTATAATAAAATTAAGGTAATAAGGTTATAATTAAAAAAAATCTAGTCTTGTGCAAAAGATGTTTGAAGGAATGCGCAATGTGTTGGGTAACGTAAACAAATACGTCTCGACTGGTTGTGAGGAAAACTTGACACAGTTACGAGATTCGCTGGCTGATTCTGTGCTTGCACTAGTTGACAGGTTTTAGCATATTTCTGGGTTATTATTATGTGATTTTTTGTTAAATATTGTCTTACGAAATGTTATGTGAGGATTACATATTTGTTAATTGAATTGGTCTTGGAGGACGAATAAGGTTTTTATTGTTTATATTATAAAAATAATTTAGATTTTTATCTCATTTCCACATACCGAAGGAGGCTGTAACGGGCGACGAATTTCGCGCTCCGTCGATAACTAAAACATTTGATTCGACTGAAAGTACTTTAAATTTTACGGCGGAGTCAAAAGCAGAATGGCTTTCCGCATTTCGCCTTTTTTTGGCGTTTGTTCAACACGAACCATCGGTGCTTTGTTTATGTATGAATCGTGACACGAAGCGGATTTCTCGCTGTAACAAAACACTCCATCATGCAACCGAATTCGCTCTTTGGTATTTTAATTTTTTACGTTTAAAAACAAAAAGTGCGATTAGACTGCAGCTGTTTGTTAATATATAATTTAATTTGAATTTTTTAGCAATTTTATGGGGCATGTTATTCACGAATGTCTGGAAAGTTCGCGTTTGTCTGAAATGCCTAATATATGCACTTCCGAAAGCTTGTGGATGGAATTAGTTGAGGTTTTTTTTCAGGAAATATTTTTATTAGATTTATCAGATTGTATTTTCGGTTTCTTACTGAACAATAATTGAAAATATTATTTTTGTTAAGGAGTATGAGCATTTGGATTTGGAAGGTGCCGGTCGAGTGGACGTACCCAATCAACTTTCTCGTCACTACTTCCAATTTTTGTACTTCATTTGTCATCAAATAAACGCAAGTTCTGTGGGACATTTATTTACGCGAAACGTCACCGACTTCATTTCAAAGAAACTTGGTACTTTTTGGCAATAAAATTTGATTGTATTTTGGTGTTGTGATGTTTCGGAAAGAAGTAAATAGGCAAAATGTATTTTTTGATCGAATAAAAATGAATGTATTAATATCATCAATAGTATAATTTTAAATTTAGGCAGCATTTTGGCTTCAAATTTGAAATTATGTGGTGCTGCGTGTGTATCAACGCCGCTAATTTGTATGCAATTACTATTTGACTGTAAGGCACTGTTCTTGATGTTCCTTAGTCATGAATTCATTGATGCCGCGCAAGCGATTGAAACGAAGTTGGACGCTGTCGATCTGAAATTGTCGGAGGAGCCGCTTGGTAAAAATGCGAAACTTTTTGCTCAACGAACTTCTGTAAGCCGCGCTTAACTTATTGTTTTAATTTATTTTTGGTACTCTTAAATTTTTTTAAAAATATCGATAAATTCATTTCAGACAATTTTCGGTCAACTTCAAGCGGAGTCTTCACTAACGACATCCTCGGCAACTACAAAAGAGAAAATTACAACGAACAAAACTGGCGACTCATCGCTGAGCGCCAGCTATGTGGCATTGGTGGATATTACACCGAAATTAAATGACATTCGGCGTCTCACACTTATTCCGCGCCTCTCTAAGTTACGGGTTAGTGTTTGAAAATAATGTTATTTACATATCTATTACTGTAATTCATAAGCAGAATTTTTTTCTTACAAATTGAAATACTTTTTATTTTTTATTGATAAGTTGATAAGTATTTATGACAATTGCAATGGTGTGTAATCTTAACTTCCCGTGTGTTTAACGCGCATTTTTAGACGGACGAGGAAGGTCGTCGTAAAAAGTCGGGAAAACAGCGCGGTGGTAGCAATGACGCTTCTACAGCGGTTGCTGCGAGAAAAGTAGGCGACGCGACGGCTGTGAGCGGTGCGATGACCGCTGGTTTTGCAGAGAAAATGCCATCGGCTGCATCGCTTTCTTCTTTTTACGACAAAATATCAACGGGATGGTTTAAAAATTAGGTGCATTGTTGGTGATGTGTAAATAGCAATAAATTTCTAATTTATTTTTTAGTGGTTATTGAGTTAGAAATTTTAAATGTGTGAGACTTAAAATGTTTATAAGTTTTTAAGCACTACGTTTGTGATCACGGAGAAAATTTAGAAGTTTTTTTAAGAATTTGGATATAATTTTGCGTAGAATTTTTGCATGGTTTTCGTTACAGTTTGTCTGTATAGAAATTAAAATATTGTAATGAGAATATTTATTTATTTTCACGAATAAATTATTAAGAAGCACTGGATTAGTATATTTGATATTTTTATGCAAAGAGGGAGGAGGTTCAATTTCCTGCTCATTGGCGTTGGGGGACAAAATTTATTATGTTTTTCCACCTGTTTGATAATTTTACGGCCTTACTGCTTGGAGCAAATGCATTGATAAAGTTTTTTGCGTTGCACATAATTTAATTTCACGGATAATGTTTTACATTTGACAAAAATGATATTCTACGTCACAAGCAAAAGTATTTAAAAAATGTTCGATTTTTCTGCTTGATTGAAATTGCATTTCATCCCATGAAAAAAGGATGAAGATTTGGATAACAATCGAAGCATAGAATTTTTTGAGAAGACCACCTTTCGCTTTTGCCCTTCATTTATTTTTGTTTCCTTAGGATCGAGTAATGGATTCATATTATTCCATTAATATTCGCAAGGACTAATACTAATAATCGCGAAGCAGGAATGTATTTTTATTGTTTCGAAAATGTGAAGATCACTGATGATTTCAAGCTTTAAATTGTTTGCCACAGTTTTGATTCTTGTGTTCATTTGTTCTTCCAAAAATTCCGTCTAATCAGTCATATTATATTATTCAATAATGCAAAATGTATTTTTGAACAATGACAAACATGGAATTTAAAAATTATACAATTTTGCAAAATGGAGCGGAACTTTTTTTTCAGAAAAATTCGTGGTTTTGGCGAATGGAAATAAATCTTCATATTTAAAAAAATACATATATCTTTTACGAGCAAGATGTTAGAAGTTGAAAAAAATCGAATTGGATAAGAGAATTGTCGCAAACGTTAAAAAATAAAAGTTTGTCAATAAGAATTGTTGTAAATTGTAACTCATTGCAGCTTAAGAATCAAACACATTATTTCTTTCCTTGTGGAATCACTTCCATTTTTTGTAAGAAGAAGAACAATAATAATAATTATTATTCTCATGCACATCAAAATTAGCTAGATAGCTTACAATTTACAAGTTATTCTTATTTAACTCGCAGCAATTATCCGGACTTTCTCCGTTCTTATTTTTTACGTTAGATTTTAAATTAAGAAGGAAGAGTGAAAAATTATTTGAATACGTTTATTTGGATCAAGTTTACAAAAAATAGCTCTACAACAGTGCTTTTACAGCAAACTGAAAATGCAAAGTTGTTAGTTCAAATCAATTTGAAAAAAAAAGTTCAAGAGGATTCAGAAAATTGAATATATTTAAACGCATTTATATACATATGTGTCTAGCGTTTCGAAATAATATTTTCTACGATTACTGTACTTCCCTCTTCTTTTTTTACTTAATTTTGACTTTTCCTCCTTTGCATCCCTTCCACTTACTTTTCTTATAATTTTCATGTATGAATCTTAATCTCAACCATCTTTAATGATGTCCTTCATTAATCAAGGTTGGAAATGAAAATTGTAAAACGGATATATATTTCTTTTTCGATAAACTTTTTGGAAAATGGGATAAGGAACTACCGATGGACAATTGAAATTTTTGTATTTTTTATTTGTAATTGACCAAAATATTCTAATTTAAATTTTAGAATTTTGAAATATTTTGAAAATGGATCAACCGGATGAAAAACTTTTAAATAAGTTGTACAACAATTATCTCTTCGAAACGCCATCCACTTCTTTCGAAGTGCTTACTACGCCACACAATGTTGATTCACTTCAATTTGAATCCCTTCGAATAGAAAAATTTAATTTGAGAGATCGACGATATTGCTCAAAAAATCCTCTCACCACTTATGTTAATGAAGGCCTTAATAATATTGAAGATGATCCAGATAAATGTATTTGTTGCAGTTTAAAACCAATTATTTGCAATGAAATAAGAAATAGCGAGTTATCAGACTTCAATTTTGAATTTGAAAAACTTTATACTTTAAAGCAAAATGAAATTGATGAAAATGTGCCGCGAAGAGAGAGAAATTACATCTGTCATAAATTCTGCAATTCATATTATACAGTATTATTGCTCATGTTAACGCTTTTTGATTCTGCGCTGGCCACCCTTCTAGACACCAGCGTCTCGTGTGATCAGGTTTTTACATATACATATCATTTTATGTACATATATTATTTTTACGTTTATTCAATTGAATTTTTCTATTTCGAAATAGATAAGTGAAAATGTTTTATAGACAAATTTTGTACTTTCGCTAAATTTCGACGTCCCATTTCGTGGAATTGTTTACAGCGAAGAGGGATTTCCGAATTGCGTTTACGTAAACGGTACAATGCTTTCACATTCTTCTTATCAGCTCAAGGTATCGCCTATTTTACGTGGCTAAATTTAACTGTAGTGAATTTCATTCAGATCCCGCTAATTGGCTGCGAGACACGTATCAATGAGGACGGAAATTTTGAGAATGCGATCATTGTTCAAGAAAATTCGGCCTTTCTTCAGAGCACCGACAAAAAATATCTTCTCACGTGCATTCCATCTACGCCATTGGTGACACGCCCGCCTGCCACACTAGCTTCATTTTCCGTCGTCTCGACCACACCGGGGACTCCTAACAAGGAAAATATTACCCCTTCCAACATGCTCGATGAGGATTTGACTTCTAGTGCAATGGCTATGGCTTCGAGGTGCTTTCGAAATCCATATAAAATGAAATGCAAAATTATCCATCTACAATGTATAATAAATTAAATCTACGTAATAACAAATATTTTTAATATTGTAGCGAAAGCATGATTACGGTGGATTTCGGCGGTGTTACAGTGGATAACGCGCAATCGGAGGTGATTGGTGGCGTAATGTCGCCGCCGGCGGTCGATGGCATCGGCTCAAGCTTAAAGTACGCGGTTGAAATACGCAACGGTCACCGCCTCGACGCACCATCCCTGAATGCCGCGCTCAATATAGGCGATCCCATTGTACGACAAAATTTGTGTTTAATATACTTTATATCAATTTATCACGAAGTATTTATGGTTGTCGATAAAAAGTACACAATTAAATAATTTCTCGAGTACAAAAATAATCATTGGAAATTATTTCGTAATTTTTTCTTACTGTAGTCGTACATGGTGCGTCTACAAAAGCCGGTGGCAGACTCGCAGGTGGGCCGATGCTGGGCTAGCGACTCCAAGTCAAATCTGGAATTGTCGGACGAGCGAGGCTGTACACTGCAGCCGCGTGGCAACATTTGGGGCGCATTTGAGCGTGTCGAAAATGCTCGCGAAGTGATTTTCGTGAATCGAATCAAAGCATGGGCATTTCCCACGAGGTTTGAAAACAGAATTAATTCAAATAAAAAGTAATTTATTTTTTTCATTTTATTTCAAGTTGGTCTTTGTTTCATTGTACTTTTGTTCTTAACTTTTTTTATAATTTATTTTTATTCCACAAAGAAATTTTAGCAATGAAGTGAACATTTTCTGCAATTTGCGAATTTGTATGAGTCGAGTTTGCGCATTTGGAAATTGCACGGCCATTAATTTGCCCTCAACCGAGCCTACTCCAATAAATGAAGAAAATAATCAACAGAAATTTTTCGATCCTCACAGTGACTCGTCTCAAATTGGTCAGACCCAACCCGAAATGGAGGGTGAAGAAGATAACGAAAAAGTTTCCGACTTCTTTCGTAACCGTGGTCGACGGCAGCACGACACCAATTTGGGGCCAGAAAATGCCTTTGTTCCAGTGAAAACAGCGGCTATTATGGATTCTGGTCAAATGCCGGCATTACCCGGCCTTATTCCTGTTCATTGGAGCCAAGATACAAAAAGTAAATCTTCTATTTTGCTGCATAATTCGGAAAGGCTTTTACGAGGACATCCAATAGTGCCTGTGAATCAACACCCTAGCGAGATCAGTTTACGGATGGAAGAGATAATTAGTGATCGTATAGCCACACCGATCCTGCGGGGCTTACAAATTCGGCCGTTGCATAGTGGCGAGCACCTTGATACACTATTGCCGGTGAGGCCGATTAATAAGCTGCCCAGAGCGGAATCCCGTATAGCTCGCCAGAATGCGGCGAACAACGCGCCCAAAAAGGCGATTCACATCGGCGGTTTGATGGGCGAACTAACCGAAGTCGAGACTCTCGCCACCCAACTTCGTTTCCGCCGACAGTCCATTCAGCGTGCACGCATTTCGCCCATGGTAATTTCTTTATGTATTTAATGGTGCTTGAGGTTATGCAAGGCAGGGAGGAATTAGCGAATTAGTAAAATTTTTGAATTAAATTTTTTTAATTTATCCTTAATTTTTTGGGGAGATTTTTTTTCGTTTTTCATACTGTGTTCAGTTAGAAAAAAATTACAAAAATATTTCCAATTTGATTGTTTTTCGTAAAAACTTATAAGATATTTACACATTTTACGAGTTTATTTTTAGAAACTCGTAACTGCTGATGAAATGGAATCTAAAGACGAGGACGCCACTCAAAGCCCATCAGTAATATCCCCAGCATTTACAGTCAAAGATAACAATAATGGAAAATATATAGAAAATAATAGCGATTTTTATAATGCCACCTTAGGTCAGCATCACTATCGGGATCCTTTTCCGAACGTTAGCGCGCCCTTAAACATTGACTTTGGCGATAACTCTTTCGCCCAGGGCGAAGACGAAGAGGAAAAGGACGCCGCGGTGTGGCCGCGCCCGCCCAGCGGCGGCGCATTTTCGCCGAAACCCTGGCGTGTGGCGGTGGCATGCGCGTTTTTAGCGCTTTTCGCCGCCGCGCTCGTTGCGTTTTTCGTTCTGTGGCACAAGAAATCGCCGCGACTTGTCGAGGCAATCAAATTCTTCCGATATCCACAGTCCAGAAATTAATGGCTTGTGCCAGATGATTCATTTCGTTATTTTGGTTATGATTAAAGCATAAAAACTTACAAAGACGTTGAAGTGTTTCAATATAATATAAAAATGTCTCATTGTTATAGGAAACAATAACGCATATTATATTATAAAAAAATGTAATAAAATTGTTTTTGTGGGTGAATTTCCGCAATAATCGTTAGCTGTTGGTAACCCTTTTTGTTTCATTTGAATTACAAAAAAATAAATAATTTATAACAAAATATATAAACAAACATAAATATTATATTTTGATCCTTCCCACCACGAACAGGTTCATAGTCTGGAAAAGATGTGTTAACTAGATCGAAAAAGCGTGAAAATTTGCATTTGCTTCAAATATTATTTACATTTATCGCAACTGCTCGGCGATAGTCTGATAGTGGGCTTGCGCGACGCGTCCCGTCACCATCAGCGCGGCAGTGATGCTGAGTACGGTGAAGGTGAAGAGGATGAGAAAGACTCGATCCAAAATGGTCGCCACAAACTCCCACTCCAGCGAGCACTGGCGGCGACGGCGCATCTCGACCACCTCCGGCGAGAGGCCAGTCGGCGCCGCCACGACTGTCGCCGACGCGCCACTCTCTGGAAAATGTAAAAAATTTCCTGATATTTAACTACTACTTATTAGAATCCCGTGCTATTCCGAGCAATTCGTTTAGCGAGGTAGTAAAATTTGAAAGCTCTCCGATAAGTTTTTTTTCAGTCCCCTACCGGGTCCAGTCCATCATCATTACAATACTTACTCCTCTTCGCCGTCGTCATGCCCATAGCACACATCGCCGATTCCCACGTGGAATCCTGCCGCGATCCATCACTTGCACTTTGGTTCTGACCGGGCGGCGGAACCACCACAATCGATTTGCGACTTAACGACGCTTGAAAAGACGGCGCGCCCGGTTCCGGAGGCGGTGGTGTGCGTGGTGGCAGCGGCGGTGGCGGTACAGTCAGTGGCGGAATTGACGCTGCGTCTGAGGCGCGCTTTGTGTCAATGAACGAATTATGCGCCACACTATTCAATTCAGGCGGAGGTGTTGGCAGTAGGGGCGCTAGCATAAAGATTTATGTACATACATACATATATTATATCTTCGTATTAAAATTGATTTTTATTGTCAAAACTTGTTTTTAAAAATTTCAATTTTTTCCGCTAATAAAAATAGAATACTTGCTGGACGGCAGGGTGTTGCGCACGGGCTCGTCATGTCGATCATAGGCACAGCGAGAGAATTTTGCGCTTTGGGCAGCATAACGAGGTCGCCCACCGCCTGTTGCTGTAATAAATATAAAAAGTTATTTAAAACTAGCCGATGTATGTGCTGACCTGCTGCTGAAGGTGAGCAGCCACCGCGCCACCCACGCGACGCCAATTGAGGCGCGCACGTGACGAATTCTGCATACGCCGCGGCGGTGCTGGTGGTAGCGCTAAATTTCGATCACGCGAATTCAATTCGTCAAGGTTAGTGACCGGTGGTTGCGACGCGGCAAAGTCAAATTTACTGTCGCTTTCTCGCCGCCACTTCCAGTTTTTGATGCTTGGCGGTTTTTGCGATAACGGCGGCGGCTGCCGAGCCGAGTCGCCGCAGACTACGACCACGTTGTCGTCGATGAGGTCGTCGCGTCGACAACGAGACTATTTTTTAAATATATTTTATTTTATGTATATATATATATATATATATATATATATATATAAATATATTCATATACTAAATATTCTTGCAAACCTAAAAATTTACCTTTTCTTTTGAATCTTCTTTTGCTTCACGTTTTTTAGATCTGGCAAATTCGCTTTTTTTGAGAAAATATTCATGATATGCTATGAAAGGGTGATCCTAAAATAAATATAGGATGAAAACAGGATAACATGTACATATGAAGAATATTTTAATTCCACTTTATGGATAGTAATTGGAGGAGAGGGGGGGGGGGAGTGAAATATCAGCACAATTGAAAAAATTTCCACTATTTCCTTAGTTTCCAAAAATTAAATTCCAGTTCTCCGAGATCAAAGAATCGTGTTTTATAATATTTGTTTTAAAAGTCAAAATAAATCACACATTCAGCTCCTCCCAAATAAGCGCCAACTGCGGCGGTACGCGAATGCACAGCATCTCGCGCACGCGTACCATTATCCAATAGCGGACGCGTAGCGGTGGCATTTCGCCGTACTGGCGGCGGCCCTGGATGCTGAGAATGACACTGGTGAGAAAGGTGCCGATGGAGATGATGATAATGATGGACAAGTAGAACCACGCTGAATATCATAGCAAAATGTAATGATGGTGAAATGGTAAATTTGATGAATGATTGGTAATACATATATACATATGTATGTACACAAAAAGGCGACATACCAATTAAAGGCACAAATTCGGAAGTCGTGGGCATTGCGTCAGAGACCATCAACATCAAAATACTCATTGCCAACAGCTAAATGTATACAATTGTCGTTGCGGAATGGATTTAATACTAAACATGTTCATTACCGTAGTGATGCCGAGGTTAATTTTCTCAGTACGGTCGTCGGCGGTGGAGGCGGGCGTAAAGAAGCCTGTAATGGCCACGAGCGTGATAATAGAGGTGGGTATGATTAGATTTATAACGTAATAAAGTGGTTTTCGCCTCAGGATGATCGACGCCTCGAGTATTACCCACGGCTCGGGACAACATGCGTATTTATACTAAATTGAAAAAGATTACTCATCGTATGTGAAAATGTGTAAAAATAAAAATAGACAAAAGTAGGCAAATAAAGAGAAATAACAAAAAGTCAAAGAAAAATCTCTAAAACATTAATGTACCATACCTCATGTCTAAAAATGCGAAAGGACATCACTTCCCATTCTTCATTCTGAATGAATGACGCCATATTGACATGATCGTCGGCCACGTAATCCAGTGCCGACTTACTATTTGTCCACGAACCAATCGTTAATGTACAGTTCTTAAAATATTTTAACAAAATTAATTTATGCTGGTTACGATATATTTACGATATTTTAAGCTAATTATTAGAATTGCATCGAGCTTTATTATTTTTTTATCTCAAACGAGAAGGGGGGGGGAGGCGGTGCCAGACTCGAACGTCTTATGGCCGGCCGGTTACAAACCCGACCGTATAGGCTGACCGCACGACCACGGCACTTCCATCTTCTACCCCTTCCAAGCGCACCTCGAGGAACAAGGCACGCTCCCAGCCGGACTACTACATACATCGCCACGACCGTCAGAGACGGTGGGACACTGGGCCAAGTAGCCTGAGTCGTAAACCACAAACACGACGGCGGCGCCGGGGTCGAGACCCCGGTCTTATACTCCCCCAGTCACCTGTGGGGCTTACCGCCTTAACTATAACTTTTCGAATCCGATCGAAGTCATAGCAATGTTTGGTCCGGCTGAAAGACATGCCTATGTAGACAGACACATATTTTATTTTCGCGTTATTTACAGTAATGTAACGAATGGCTTTGGATTGCGTGCAGTAATTTACGGAACATGCGCTCACGTAGTTACCAAATTAAAAAATATCTTAAAAGTAGTGAAATAGTGAAATACCTGTTGATCGTAGGGAAAATATCTAAAAATAGTATAAAATAATGTATTAAACGTCTTTTAAAACAAAAATTTTGCTACCGTATATTCAGTCGACAAGTTACGGTATAAATTGCGGGATACAAAAAGGACATGTTCGCTCCACGCTTCCCTTCCCAAAAAAGCGAATCCGCGCGAATGTTCATGTAGCGCTCCGTCTCGTCCGCCGTCATCACAACGCTAAATTAAATTTTTCGCAGAAAAATTGCAATATATGTACGGCCGAGAAAGAGAAAAGCAAAACGAGATGAAAATAATATGTACACGAAAAAAATTATAAATTGACACATCTTGAACTTGGGCCGTCTCATTTCAGAAATAACATATTCAATTTTCATGTTAAAATTAAACAAATTTTGCTCTAAATTTGAAGAATGTGTAACATTTTTTATTAAAATTTTTAAAATTCTTTTTCGAAAAATTGAATTGGTTAAAAAAGAACAAAAAAGCGTACGAATTGTAAAGATATGTGTCGGGCACCCACAGCACATTGTGGGGCAGAATTGTGGTGTTGATCATAGCGTACTCACGCGGGTCCCAGTCTAGAGACTCGTCCCGCCACTTTTGTATCATCCAAACGTTCATTTTTACGTTTTGCGCCGGTTCGTTTACATCAATGATTTGATATACTGTAAATGTTTTCATAAATATAAAATATGAAAAAGCGGAAACATGAAGATAAGCCGCAAATTTTGAACCGTTCATTAAACGTATTTATTTTTATTATTAGGCTATTTGGGAAAGTAAAAGTGCACAACAACTTCCCGAACAGCCAGGTATAAACCAGGGTTGGGCGGAATTCCGACTTCCAAAATGCGGAATTCCGGCCATTTTTGGCCTCGGAAATTCGATTTCCTTTTTTTCACCTATCGGAATTCCGAATTCCGAAATGAAAATTTTTACTTCCGCCCAACCCTGGTATAAACATCAATTACTGTTTTCACTTACAGCTCATGCTGATATGAATGAGAAGGGTTTTTGAGTGATTTGTCACTGGCCTGACGCGCACATCGTAGCGGTGGGACGCCAGAATGTCACGTGTGAGGCGTACTAAAGGCACGCGGTCTTGATTAAAGGCACTGATTGTGCCGCTTGACGAACGACCCGGCTCACTTGAGTTGCGACGGTACTGGCCTGTATTACTGTAGCTGGATGACTTTGTAGCTTGTGAGTAGCGATCCCGTGCCTTGGTCGTTTTATAACGGCGCTCACGCAATTTTGTCACATTTTGCATTAGCGGCAATTCGCCAATTTGCGCTGGCTCTGATTTATGAAATTCAGCTGCAAACCTTATCGTAAAAATATAATTAGGTAAGCTAAAAATTGACAATTTTGGGTCAATTAAAAAATTTGCCATTTGATAATATATTTAAAAAATGGAAAGCTCACCCTCTTCGTGAATAGGCAGGTTTGTTGTATTTGATGATAGAAATTTCACTGCCAATTGTGGAGACGAGCTTTGCATATTTGCAAATGTTGTGTGCTTGCAGCCAGATACAATGTACAATAAGATATGTAAAAAACCGTAGTTGGCAATAATTAACCCGTAGAGAAAACGCGTCGCCAAATTACGGTAGTCAAACATTTTCTGAATTTTTTGGCGAAAAATAGACCATTTAAGAAGAGAACTCCCCTTCCCCCGACACCTCTAAGATAAAAGGGTTAAAAATACTACGATTTCAATTACAAATAGTAACATTTCAAATTTTTAAGGAAATTATATGCCAATTGTTGCTCAAACAAACAATTGGCAAAACTACGGCATATGACCTCAATATTCTTTGGGCCGTATCCCTTTCTAAATTGCGAAAAAAATTTAAATAACGATATATTCTAAACGATTCGGTAACGACGATCAGCACAAAATTAGTAAAAATTTGTGGGAAAATGTCCCATTTCAAAAATAAATTATAAAATAAATTTTTATTTCACGTAAAAATAGTCACATAAACCGCAAAATGACAAACATGTCACAATTGTACGAACTTGTCGTTAGAAATTGCACGTAAAATTTCCCGCCAGAATAAAAAAATTTAATAAAAAAGCTGGAATATGAAAAAAAATTTAATGGTAAATTTAAAATAAGATTTTACCCGCCAAATTTATTTTTTTCGTTAGAAAAGCTAACGTTTTTGCTTAAAATGTGAGATTGCTCGTTTTTCTCTCACTGAAAACCCAAGTGTGAACTCTTGCAGTAAAAAATATTAGAGTGAAGAATTCTAAAAGGTAACGGCCCCCAGGTAATGCTTTAGCATACTACAAAAATAGACTATTGAGATCAATTCATACAATAAAATATAGAAAATATAGTAAATTAAAGGTGACTTACATTTTGCGTACTCGATATTTGCGGATGAAATAATTCTCAATTATTTTCCAAATTCTTTAAAAATCCTATATTTTTCATATAGAAAATATAAATTACAAAATAACTTTTTAAATTTTATATAAGTTTAGTTTACGCTAAATACCAGTGGTTCCAAGAAAATAAATTTTCGTTTTAGGTTTACCACCACTACTGTCTAGTACGCTTCTAAATAAAGCCTAAGGCTACGTTTTTGCTTAAAATGTTTTTCTATTTAATTAGAATGCACCGAGTTGTTTGGTCATAATCTTGAAAGAAAGGCAATTTTAAAACAACAACAATTTTTTGTATTATATCGTCCGCAAATTTCGTCCACAAATGGCGGGACCGCAAATGTCGATGCGCCAAATCAATGACAATTTGCGCGTAAGAGATCATTTATAATTTAAATTTCTTTTATATTATAAAATTTACATTATATGTATGTAAATCAAATACATAGCTAGCAAATACTGAAAAATTATGCAACTTAAGCCCTAAAATTTGTACTAGCTTTGCAAGTACAAATTTTATGTTTGCACAATTTGCACAAAAGCGCCTTAAATGTGGCGCTCGTCACCCTCGCGCTTTAGTGCGCTATCGATGTCGGACCAGTGGAGGTAGCCGATGAGGTTGATGCCGATGGTGAGGAAGAAGAAGATGATCACGAACACGATAAAGAAACACCGCTCCAGTACCGTAGCCACCCACTCGTACTCTTTTTGTGCTAACAGCCGATTTTGGCGAACATTTTCTAAAAAATTGATTAAGAAAATAAAACTTTTAACTTAAAGTTGAATGCAATTTCTTTTTATATGTACAAATATATTCATGATATTCATGCATTAAAGTAAAGTAGTTATTAGCTAAGATTTAGTATTAATAATTAATATAAACTGCTGTACAAGTAATCTATTGTACACGTATTGTTTGGAAAATATTACCGTTCACCAGGCGAGCGTGTTGTGCAATTTGCTCACGGCGCGCGGACAAACCCGGCGTTCCGAATCGAGGTGATAAAATTGCCGCCGCTGGCGCGGTGTTCCCGCTCGCTTCGAATACAGTGGCCGCGAATTGATTAATTGCTGCTGGCGAGGTGACGCCTGTACTCAGCATATCATCAACATCGCTATCATTCTCTTCATCATCAAAAATACCGCGCAATGACAAACGCTGTACGTATGGCGCTTTGTTTTGCGCACTTGGTGCGGCAACCGCCGACGAAGCGAATAGATTCGCCGCTATGAGCGCGGAAATTCCGTCACCGGCGTCATGCGGCGCGCGTGGAGCAGATGAATCAGGCGCTGAATAGGGCGGGGAGGTGGCAAATGTTTGCGCGTTAGTGGCGCCGCGAGCAGATTGTAGAATTTTGTTATTGCAATCATTGTTAAAAAATTGTGGCAAAAAATTGTTTGGCGCGTGCATTTCTTCGTCGCTCGCATCAATCACTACTGTACCACCTAAATAGTGGTACACATGTTATGTACACTTCTGTGTACAGATAAAAACACATGCATTTAATTATTCTCGTTAAAAAATAATTATTATCTGACCTATAAACTAATGTAACACCCCATTGAAAAATGTGTAAAAATCTTGACAACATTCAGTGAACCGTTTGAAATTCAAATATTTTGCAATAAGGGCCAATAAAAAGTTTTTTGGAACAAGCCGCATCACATTACCGGAGAGTGCGATGGACGCGCGCAGGCGTTCGTCCTCTGCGTTGTTGTTGCCACGGCTCGGCCGCTGTTGATGATGTTGCTGCTGTTGCTGCTGCGGGTGTGCGTGTGCCACTAGCAGATCGGTGCTCTTGTCGGGTCCCAACCGATTGCTGGCACGAGATCGTGAGCGGCCCACACGAAAGGCGCTCGTTAACCGCGACAGCAATCGCGAACAATTCGACGGCGCCGCTTTCTCCGTCACTTTGCAAGACGAATTACGATGGGTGGTGGTTCCGTTTTGTGTTTTGACGGAATATTTATTCTTCATGGAATCCATCTAAATGTATTTTAGATCACCGTAGACAATAAAGAACCGAAAAAGTAAAATAAAAGATTCTTTGAAAAATTTAACAATTTTTCATTAAAAATTTCAAGTTTATTTATAATAATGCTTAAAAAAACCTCTCCGTCCTTGTTGCTCGCCGGCGCTGCTGCTTTCGGAGTTCGAATATGAAGTGGTAATTCGGTGAAGGAGACGCAGGCGAAAAATCGCGTCAGGCGAATGGCGTGCGGACTGAGGCGTTCGCCTAGCCGACCGCGCTTCTGCACCGCGATCACCACCGTCGACGCGAGTGTGCCCATCGAAATCAGAATAATCGTACACAAGATGAACCAACCTGAAAAGTATTTTTTCAAAATCGTGCAAAAATAAATTTAATAGCGTATGCTTATTCTGACATACCGTCAGAACTTTAACGTAAGAACGTAACTTTGACGTACCAAATGCTCATTTATGGGCTGTGTTAGTTTTCGAAAATATCCATTTAGGAAAATTTATAAGTCTAGGTTTGACTTTACGCCAAATATAAAATTATTGTAGCACCATATGTATTTCTTAAACAAATTTCAACATATTATAAGGTTTGAAATTTCAGTTTTCCATTTAATATGTGTGGAAGGACATTCTTTCAAAATCGGAATATGTATCGCAAAGCTAACTGTTCTATATTCAAAACATTAAAGAAACCATGAACCGATTAGCGGAATGAACGTGGAGGTGGTGGGCATTTGATCGGAGACCATCAACATCAAAATACTCATCGACAACAGCTGAATTAAAAGTATTTCCAAATTCTGTAAATTTTAGTAGAACAAAAAAATCAAACATAAAATTCCACCAAAAAATTGTCAAATAAAATATGAAAAAAATAAAATAAAAAGACTTTTTTAAATAAGTTATAATAAAAAATTTCCTTTTATTAAATCATTATTTACCGTAGTGATTCCCAACGATACTTTTTCCTCTCTCATCCCGCTAGCCGATGACGTCCTAAATCAAATAACCTTGAGTTATAACATTGTGTATTACTTGTGAAATGTTGAAAATATTTAAAGTTTACAGCATGTAACTTAGTTATTAAATAAAGATATAAGTTCAAAATGCATAAGTTCACATTGAATCCACGAATTTAAAGCTAATAATCCATTCAAGGCTTACGTGAAAAATCCAACAATGGCGATGAGAGTAATAATTGAAGTGGGAATGATGAGATTGATCAAGTAAAACAACGGCTTCCGCCTCAGGTAAAGTGTCAGCTTGAGAAGTGTGTATTTGTTCGGACAGCAGGAATATTTCACCTCTTTGCGACGTACTAAAAAATTGGGCACAATTTGCTGGATTAAGTTTAGGATTAGAATTCCCCGCCATTAGAATGCCCTTCACATGCATGTACATATATTGGGTGTATGTACATATATTGGGTACAATTTTGAACAAATGAATATACACAATTACCAGAAGTCTGTAGCAAATACCATCCTTCATTTTCCAAAAAATTGGAAATGCCGATGGTGTCGGAGTACGGTAGATAGTCAATGCCTTTCTGATCGTACGTCCAGGAGCTGAACGTCATTGTGCACACTTGCAAATCGTAGGGAAAATATCTCTAAAATGCATAAATAAATTATTTTTTCTCACAAATTCGCTTGGCTTTCATCTTTTATGCTCCACCCTCCACCTTCTTTTTTGGATTTCTATTTGTTTGTTTGATACACGTAATTTTATTTGCCAAAAATTCCGTATAAATTTGTTGACAATAAAAATATCTGAAATTTTGTAAGAAGCCCTTTCGCCTTTTTTAGACTTTTAAGAACATTATGAATTAATGTAAACAACAATAAAATGTTTTGTTATTTTGTGAGAAATGTGTAGAATTTTGTGCCAAATCGATGAATGCTTAATGCGCCCATATTTGGCCATGCTTGAAAATTTATTCATAAGAACTTAATTCCGAAAAAGTTGCGTTTTTCAAATTTATTATAAAAAGTATAAGATATTTTCACATTGAAATTAAAATTTTTTTAATTAATTACCAGTGAAAGAAGGCATGAAAATTTGAAAATCGCTGGATACAGTAGATCGATAAGGACTGCTTTGCGCGTGGCATTTGTTGTGAGTTTGGCATTGAGTAAACGCCGCGTGTCGTCATCCTTCATTACCAACCTACAATGTTAGAGATGATTACTGTAGCCATCTAAATGAGAATTCGTCGAAACACCTGTGTGACATTCTACAGTAACCGCAAAAATCATGTATATTATATAGAAAATTTTTGATCAATCTAATAGTCAGTATTTGAATAAATAAATTACTGTTTATAGCTCAATATCATAGCTCAATTTAAAAATACTGCTTACGAGTTGTAAAGTGTTGTGTCGGGCATCCAAATCACGTCGTAGGGAAGTCGGAGCTCTGTAATGTTACCGTAGTCCAGGGGATTCCAATAAAGGAATTCGTCGTGCCATCTCTTAAAATTACTACAGTAATAAGTAAAATCTGATAAAAGTTGAACAAACCTCAATGATCCATGCATTTAGAAGAATGTATTGCTGTGGCTCATTCTAGAAGGTCCAATAACATATAATATGTACATATGTATATTCAATTTTTATGTTTCATTCTTTTATTTCTCCCTTTTTCCTTTGTCTCCTTTTTTCTCTCACTTCTTTCATTTGCTATAAAATTTATACTTACCAACTCCAGTATTTGATATCTGAAAAACGAACACAATAATTAATTGGAAGATCAAATTTAGATAAATATTTCTTACAAATCCATGGAGAATGTGACATTTACTGCCTGATTGTTATCCCATGTTGGTTTTGCCTTTCTGTCATACGACTCTAGCATGTCCTGAATCAATTTCATTTGACTCGATGCCGCGACAACACCGCATCCATTTCCCATCGGTGATGGCCTTAGCACCAAAAAAACCATTGCAAATACTGCTGAATAAATTGCAATTAAAAACAAGAAGTAATTTAGAATAATTACAAAAATCAAGAAGGTTTGTCAGTCTGCCCGGTTAGCTCAGTCGGTAGAGCACCAGACTCTTAATCTGGCTGTCGCGGGTTCGAGCCCCGCATCGGGCTTTATTTCTTTTTCGTTTTTTTTTCGATTATTCAACTTGAAATTAATTTTTCAAAAATTCAATTAAATCTTAGAATTTATTTTTGAAAATTTAAGCAAAACTTTGAAAGGTAAGTATTTACAATATTTTCTTGAAATTCTTGTCCTTACAATTTTTTAAGTGAAAAAGTCTAATTGAAAAACATTAAAAAATAAATTTTATAAATCTAAAATGGAATTGGCATGTATGCAAAAGTCTACATTTATTTTAGACTGCAAATTCCTAATAAAAATTACGAAAAACAAACCACACGTGAATCTATGCAGGAAATTTGCGGTCAATTTTCGAAATGACATTTTCTCCAAATCCGAATATTCACAATTTCAAATCAGCGAGAAATTCACTTTAATCTTATCATGCTCGCCTTATTCATTCAAATCGGAAATAACTGTCATTTCTCAAGTTGGGTTTCCGGCATTTGAGTTTCAACTGTAAAATTTAAAAAAATTTAATAGTGAAACTTATTCGTAATTAATGTACATTTTTGTATGTACAGTAGGGGTTACAGGAAATAATCGATACGAAAAATGAAAAGTGCTTTCCATTTTTCTCGTTTTTCTAACGCTCGCAACAGTGAAGAGCAATTCCGATTTTCCGTGTCGATTATTTCCTGCCACCCCTAATGTACATCTTCACTTCACTGCTTCCCTTTGCCCCACTTCTATCGATTTACGCTAATTGTTCATTTCGTTCGTGCTGTGAACTTCAAGCTACCAATGTGAATCTGAAGGGATATCAGTTAATAATGGTTATGCAATTGCCACGAGATATACGAGATACAACTTTGAAATAAACTAATTGCTGTGCAACAAACAACAACAATTGAACGAAAAACTACAACCTAAAGCTTTGTGTATTTTTAATTATTCAGGCCTTTTCCATTGCCGCAATTGGCCAAATATGTGTTTTGAACGGCGCCGTCATCGTGTCACAATTTTAATTTTAATCCTTTTATTCCACCTTGCTTTCTCTTTTTAAGGTAATAATAACCGAAATACATAATAATAACCGAAATGGTCAATGTCCAAGAGTAGAAAATTACATTCTTTCCGTTCTAGTCACAAAAGGAAAGGCCGTTCTTTTTCGTGTTCAGTGCAAAAGGTAATCGTTGGCCTTTCTCTAACTTCCTCCTTTTGCTTTAGAAGCTCAAGTGCAAAGGACAAAGAAGGAGCAAAAGCAAGTCACATAATGAACTGAACAAAACGTTGATTGTTGAATTCTGAGGCAAACGTATGAAAATGAAAAGAAAATTTAGTTTTGCACCTTTCGAAAAAATAGATTCTCTTTTCAACAGAAAACTATTTAACAAATTTATTCAGTTTTTAATTAAAATGCATATTAACTTCATACATTTGGAAAGAAAATAAACTGATTATGAGTAAATTGTGGGAAAATAAATTTTTAATTTTCGATATTTTTATTTCGACCAGGCCCGAGCCATGCAGATTAAAAAAACTTAATTGTTTGAAAAACCCAAAAATCGTAAGCTGAGAGAAGTTTATTGGTGTAAAACCTTTTTCAATTTACTACGCTTAGCAAAATTAAAACCAATGTTTTACTGGAATAAAAACAACAACAACAACAAGTGGGGGAAGTAAAAAATGCTTGGAAGACAAAAATGCAGAAACAAAAACGTAAAACCGGATTAAAAATTGTTGTTAAATTCACAATTTTTCTGTTATTCTTGCTAGGTTCACACTGCCCTTGGCAATGCTTTTTGGTGACGTTCGACCAGTGTTGTTTGGCGAAATAAGAGAAATTTTTCACGTGAAAAAATTTCATCTTGAAAAGAATTAAATTTTTTCATGTAAAAGAATTTCTTGCAGAGAGAAATTTTTGCGAAGAGTGAAAAATTATTTCTTGCAAAGGGTGAAAAATTACGGTGTAAATTTTTTAGGTGAAAAAATTTAAAAAAATTTACGTGTTTTTTCATTTCATATAAAAAAATTTTCAAATTTTTATTTTTCTCGTTTTTAGAACAAAAAAATTAATCTTTTGTAAAATAAAGAGTGTATGAAAAAAATTTCACTCCGTATATGTAGAAAAAAATTGTTTCATATGAATAAATTTCGTTTGAAAAAGATTAAGTTTTTTCACATAAATTTTTTTTCATTTCATAAAAAACAATGACTTATTAAAAAAATATGTACATGGGCAATTGGGCATAAATTACAATCACGGAGAAACCTTTTTTAATTTACTTTATAATTTTTTAGTTAATTTTTTATTAGGATTTTTCATTATCCAAATATGGATAGATATACGAAAATTGTCTTTGTAACACTGTACCGACATTTCGACATTTGGGATTTAACATTTGGGAATGCGACATTTGTGTATTGATATAATTATAATAAACAAACACGAAATTTATAAATAAAAACGTACAAATTTTAAAATAAAAATTTATATGAGATCAAATAAAAATATAATAATATAGATTGGCATGAATGAACACTATTTCAATCGTAGTTCCTGCCCGATGTAGAACACCCTCGATCCCAACCCAAAATTTAACTATGAGTTTATCATTAAACTAAATTTATCCTCGAACACCATTATTACTACATATCAGTCTGACAATGTGTTGTTAGATTGTTATTTGTTGTTTTGCCTGATAGCGTTTATGCAGTTATTGTTGTTGTTGTTGTTGATATTGTTGTGTTGTGTAGTCGTTGCTTTGCGTTTTTCACACAAAAGGGCGCCAGGAAGCGAGAGCAACATTAAAGAAAGGCAAAGTGGGAGAAAGTAGAAAGGTAAGTGAGTGACATATTTTGGGACGATTTAAGCAATCTATAAAATTGCTTTTATATTGCTTGTACTTGTGCTATTTGGTGTTATTAGAAATGGAAAAAACCGCACAAAACTGACACGCATTTTAGACAAAACAAAGGACGTGAAAGTACTGAAGTTGGTATGTTTTTATCAAAATGGAACTTTGCGCTGCGTTATTCGGGCACTTTTCACGCAAATATTTTCAGCAACAATAATATGTAGTGTTACTAATTTTTCGCATAGAAACATTATTTGACATTGCCATATTTTGGGAATTATGGTATTTGGGGAGGCGGACATATTTTTAGGTTTACGTAAAGTATTGGTACTCATTGTTAACCTTTATTTAAATGCATATGTTATCAAAAATAATTTTATTTACACATATCATTCAATAAAAGTTGAAAGATGGAGTAAAAAGAAAATGCGCGACAAAGAAAAATTATCAGAAAGCGCAGAGAAGCGAACGAAATGAAAAGAAAAAGAATATCTCGTTGTCTGACGTCGGCTGAAACCTATCTAGTATAAGCTGGCGTGAAATGCACGCCCTCAATAAGCGCTTACCAATAACGTTTTCGAACTTTTTTTTCGAGTATTAAATGCAGCTCTACTACATGTTTTGATTTACTACATATGTACGTTGATGTGAAATGAACGCCTTCAACAAAGCTTCGGTGCATCACGGTTAATAAATGGGCTTATCAGACGGCGATGAAAAAGCTAAACCCGAGAGTGGTCTCGACTCACTCCGAGACCCAGTGTTTGTGTTTACCGGTAGGTGCGCCACTCAACCTCTGATAAGCGTAGGCGGAATGATGATGACCCCGCCGGCTAGCAGCAATACAGCCCTCTACTCTGTAAGTCCTTCGCGGTTGGCCCCATGGTGATTTTGGGCACCACTGCTTTCATTTTCCTTCTATCAATATATTTCATTAAAAAAGTATTTTATGAAGAATAATTTTAAAACAAGAATTAAGAATTTAGTTAATAACTATTTACTAAAACATCGTTTGACTTTGAAAAAATATTAAATTAATTTAATATACTATACATATACATATGCAAGCGTCTGTCACGCACGGCGTGAGTAAAAGACCGTACGTTGTATAATTCAAATCCCCGCCAAAATTGTGACTCAAAATAATTGCACTCGAAATCCTTTTTCACCAAAAAGAAAAGTTTCGTGTCGATTCTTGGCGGTTCCACGAGAAACGGTTGGACGTGCGGTTGTGTCTTGTGAATTCTCGGACGATAAATTTGGAGAAAGGGCGCCTAGTCGATCTACGCCTGGCCGATATTTTCTCTCTTGACATATTTACGCTGTAGACGTGAGTTTGGAGTTTGAATTTAATTGTTTGGACTTTTGAGGTAGAAATTTGGGTTATTTAGTGTTAAGAGTTATTGTTTATTAATTGAAGTTATTTGTTCGGATAATAAAGTAAGGAAAAAAAGGTTCGTATCTCTTTATTGAAGTGAAGTAAAATTGGGGCGAGTTTAGGCACTTATTTCGAGCAAAGGCTTATTATTTCCAAAATTTAATCGCAACGGTTCTTTACTAAAAGTAATTTGGGCCCTTCACGCTTCCGGTTGTTGATTGTTCCAAAAGAATAATTCAACTACAACCTGCGCCGTGCTGCACAGCGTCATGAAAACTACAATCTGAAGACAATATTATAGCATAAGATAATCGTATACAATGTTTAACACAAAACGTTTGAAAGTGCAAAAAAATGTTGTGATAAAAAATCTGGAAAATTAAAAAATCTGGTAAGCTTGGTCCTAAAAATTAAGGTTTAAATTTCGGCTTGATTTACTGACGAAATTTTTATATCCGTGGAAAGAAACTTTTATATCCGAAAAAAAGAACGAAAAAACGACAAAAACAAATCAAAAACATATTTTTTCATCAAAAACAAATTCGGGAAAGAACGACTTGCTTTCTCGTCAAAAACGTTCTTTTCTTTCTTGCCAGAAAACATTCCCAAATTAATTTCCAGACTAACAATACGACTTTATTTCCGTTGATCCGATTGAAAGCACGATGTTTTTGCTTTGACTTATTCTTTTCTTTCCAACTCTTCGGTTGCCGCCTTTTGACACTTTTCTTTCTCGAGGGAAGATTTTCCAATTTTGAATTATATTTAAAACCAAAGAATTTTTTTCTGTGTTGTTAAATGTGAAATTTTTTAATTTTTGATTATCAGAAACTTTCTCTTTCACCGATTTGCTTAGGTTAAGACGGCAGAAATAGCTTTTCGAATAATAATAAATTTTGTCAAAAAATTAAACCGAAAAGCAAATTTAAAAAAGAAATTTAAAAGTTCTTTTTCTCTAATCCCATTTGAAAATTGCGTCCTAATTTAATGCCCACTTAGGCCAATTTTAGGAAAAATAATGATGTTTGTATTAACTTTTATAATATTTTGTTTTATGACACAAAAGTAAAAAGAAAAGCACGCGTCGAAAAATTTAAAAAGCTTTTTTAAATGCATTAATATTGTGTTGTTATTGTTCTTTCGCCGACTTTCAAGAAAAAAAAAATTTTGAAATAAAGGTAGCTTTTTCAATTTGCGGCTTTCCTTGCCGTGGGTTTCATTTTCATAAATTGCTACAAAACAATCAAAATTATGGCAAAACAATCCAAAAATTTACAAAAATTTCAACGCGTTTTTAAACTAATAATAAGCTCAATGTACCACATTTTTTTGAAAACCTCTATTCAGTAAAGTCCGCAAAGCATATTTACTAGAGCTGTATTGAGTACTCGGTTTTTGAGCCCGATATATTGAGTATTCGGGCTAAAAACCGAGTACTCGGCCACCTATGCTCGAGCGCGACTCGGTGTCATGACGAGATGCTCGGGCTCGGACTCGAGCTTCAAACCGAGCATCCACGAAAAAAAAACATATATGGTCAGAAAGGGAGGCTAAACAAGCACGAAAGAAGAGAACCGCAATTTTTCGTAGTTACTGTTATTTTTTCAGCTTCACTATTTCGAAAATAAAAAATTCAAATACGGACGGACCAAATACAGACCTAAAAATTGTAAGTTGGTAAAATATTTCAAAAAATGTTGTGTGGGTCGCTATGTTTCGAATACCATTTTGCAAATTTTATATGTATATATATGTATAAAAAATTTATTTTGCAAGCCTTTTATTATCAAAAATTGTGTAAGCAGCAAAGACAGAAAATTGGAATAATTGTTGTATTTAATTTTTAAAATTTAAATCCGAAATTCCGCATTCCGGCCGTTTTTAAGCATCTGAATTCCGTATTTGAATTTTTTACTTCCGTCCGACCCTGATACACATGCCATCCAAAGCCATTCGTTACATTACTGTAAATAACGCGAAAATAAGGAAAAAAACGCGCGCAGTGCTAGGGAAAAATTTTTGGCGAGGTAGCACGCGTTCGTCTCGTCGTCTGACGTGCGCTGAAACTTATCTAGGAATTGAGAATCGCCGGAAGTGGGCTATATAAGCGCCATCGATTTCATTAACATTAAAGGAAAAGAACACCTGAGCGTTACCTTCGGGGAGCCAGGCACGCTTCTCCAGCCGGACTAAACATCGCTATGACTTTGATCGGATTCGAAAAGTTATAGTTAAGGCGGTAAACCCCACAGGTGACTGGGGGAGTATAAGACCGGGGTCTCGACCCCGGCGCCGCCGTCGTGTTTGTGGTTTACGACTCAGGCTACTTGGCCCAGTGTCCCACCGTCTCTGACGGTCGTGGCGATGTATGTAGTAGTCCGGCTGGGAGCGTGCCTTGTTCCTCAAGTGCATCGGGCACCCTATTGGAGCAGAGTTTCATTTTTTTGGTTTTTTCCAAAATTTTACAGTAAAAGATAGCACGCGTTTAGTCGTCCTTTATCAGTCCTGACCAAAAGATAAAGCCATGACGATAATGGCTACATGATACATAAAGAAAGAAAATCGAAAATTTTCAGAACCTTCAAAAATCCTAAATTGAACATTTTTGCACAAAAAAGTCGGAAATACTTTCGAACAAAAAAACAGGTTGAAAAACATTATTAATGTATGAATTATTGTTAGTTTACGTATTGTTAATGCAAGAATTATATATTTTTCATAATTTCAATGTTTATGTATATTACTGATATTTTTTCAACGCATGTTTAAATTTATAATTGATTTGGCGGTGTAATAGATTGAAGGTATTATATGAGTAATTTGTCTCTTGCATTTTCGTCAGAAAAAAAACAATTTGTTCCAAATTTTTATTATCGTTCTTCCGTCATTCGTTCGCTCACCTTTTTCGTTTGCCTAAAAAATGGTACAAAAAAAGTTAGTTTCTCAAAACCTAAAACTTTAAGGATATATGTAATAGGTAAACGTAAACGTAACATATTTGAAGATGTTTGTAGATGTAGTAGATTTTTTTATTAGTTATTGAGTTATAACATATAACTTACAGTATTATTCTTAATTTTCAAGTAAACATTAATTAGTTTCAAAAAGGCATAGTTCGACAACTATTTATTTTCCTACTTTCACAAAAAATAGGAATAAACAACTTTTTCTAATATATATAAGCTTTAATATTGGCTATTTCGCGAAATGATCAATATGATGATGTGAAAAAATCATTACGAAACGAGGAAATTGTTTTGTTTATATAAAATTTAAAAATTTCTCTTATCTCTACATACAATTTATCATTCCGAATGGTATTTACACATTGTCTGAGACTTTTTTGTCACATTCTCCCTTGCAGTAGTAAAGCTACCGCTTAGATTGGCCAGAAAAACTGATTTCCGGCTTCTTTCAGAGAGTTCCTAACCAACTCATACCGAAATTCGCTTTCCCAATTGTGTAACCTATCAAATTCTTAAATGAACTTAAATAGGTATATGTTAATCGAGCATTGTCTAATAAACACATCTAAAAAGTGGATTATTTTTTAGCTACACACACATATACTATTGCTTATCCTCGAGTATTTAAAACCGGATTTATATCCGCCTCGAAATGGATCTAGTGAAAATTCGATTAGTAGTGGTTGTTCTCGTTGCTGTATTATTTACGTTACTTTTCTCGCATTCAATGGGTGCCAGTAACGCCCTCAAATGTTATACGGTAAAATATTTTATAAATTCGTGAAATTTTTAGCAAATAACTTCCATATAGATGTGATGTGATACCTGGCATATTAGCAGGCAACACGGAAGTCTTTTACCTAATATCTCCAAATGAATATAAAATGTTCAAAATCCCTGCCTGGGCTCACCCTAACAAAACATTACATTTGGCAGGAAAATAAAATTTCATTTACGTAATGGAAAATGGGAAGAACTTTTATTTTCCATGTTTGGAAAACGGAAAATTTTAGGCCAAAAAACCGGAAAATGGAAACGGAAAATAGATTTTTTTCAAATTTTTTTTTCAGTTTTTTTCCAGAAATTCAGATTTTTTATACCAAAATTTACAAAGTTTTAAAAATCTGCGCAATTTCAAATGATTCCGAACACTAAATTTTTAAG
>SAUE01000010.1:323309-344214 GCA_009724625.1 Deladenus siricidicola | reverse complement strand
TTTCGATTTTCGGTATTTCAAATCTCTTTCGATTTTCGATTTTCGGAATTTCAAATTTACTTTCGTTACACCCCTGGTATGTATGCATGGTTTAGGGTTTCAAATTTATCGGTGGCCAATCATTCGGCAGTGATGAAACGATGACATGCGACGATGACAGCGATTACTGCTACAACGCGACGGCTCGTGGCGGTGTACTCATCAATATTGCCAAGGCCGGATGTTCCACTTATCGATGCATGGTGACTTATATTTTTAATTAGTGCACTGCACAGTGGCTCGGAATGAATTCCAGAATGGGATTTCGGTGTTAAATCCCGAATTTTCAAAATTCATAAAATTTTCCAAATTGGAATTTGCTCAAAAATCCTGAAGATTTTGTTGAAATTTTTAATATCCTGGTTTTGTCATCAGATAATCAGGAAAAAATTGCGCGTGACATCTTTTCGACAGGTTGTGTTGCAATTGTATTTGATACAGCTCATAACACAATTGTATACAGCTCATAACACATGATGTAATATGTTCAAACCATAGGTGCCAGACCCCCCCCCCCAATCCGAGAATTTTTGCGGCCCCCCCCTTTCCGCCGAGGACCAAAAAAAAGGTCCTCAAATTTTCAAAGTGAGTCAAACCAAAAATGGCAAAACAAGGTCTGTCTGAAGTGGGTCCCACACATTCCAAATATTTCCACGATTTTCAATCAAATACAATTGCAACACAACCTCAGAAATTTCTAATTCACTTCAAATACAAATCTTTAAATTCAGACAATTTAAAAAGTCTAGATATTTAAACGTCGTAAATGAGGTAAAATAAATATTAAAAAAACTCAAAAAAATTCAAGGCAAAACAACAAAATATCAAAATTTGAGGACCAAAAAAAAGGTCCTCAAATTTTCAAAGTGCCATAACTCGGTCACTTTTGGTCGGGGGACAAAATTGAGTCAAACCAAAAATGGCAAAACAAGGCTACAGAAGTCCGAAAATACTTCTTAACTTCTTCGACATGTACAAATTTGTTGACAAGAAGAAATTTTTTAGTTAGCACGTGACTCTTGCTTCAACACCGATATTCAAGGCGTACCTGTCAGCTTTTGTTGCTGTAGCACAGATCTTTGCAATGCACGAGATAACAGCCAGTAATTTATTCTTGTACATAAATACTTCAATATAGAATACTTTCGAAGTTAGAAGGGCATGTATGGGAGAGGAGAGGGAAACCACTTAAAACAGGTCATCTGAAAAAAGTGTTAACAAATGAAGTCTTCACCCAAAAAGAAATTTTTTACAGCCCATCGTTATTGCAAAGGATCTTTCACTGACAAAAAATATCTGACAAATCGAAAGTGCCTTCAAATTTTCGAATATTATTTAATTTTGTAATTATACGATAATAAAATGTCATTTATATCATTCTTCCATAAAAAATACAACAAAATAATAAAATGTCAGCATAAAATGAGTAAAATTAATAAAGTCAAATATTTAAAATAAACATTCCAATGAATAAGACGCCGCTGAAATGAAATTGGAATGAATTTTTCGTGCTAATTTTCCTCTAGACACTTTTTAGATGTGCTGTTAAATTACAATTAGTTCAAAAATAATTCAAATCAAAATTAGTTCGATAAGCGATGTTCGGATTTTTTTTAAAGCAGCGCGCAAAATAAAATCAAAGTATGTGAGCAATATTTTCAAATATTATAGTAAAAGGAGAATCGTTGTTCATTTCCCTCCCTCATCGACTAATTTACAAAAAAAAATCGACGTTTCACCTAATTCAGTACGACAAAGGGGGATTAAGACAGGTCTGTCTGAAGTGGGTCCCACACATTCTAAATATTTCCACGATTTTCAATCAAATACAATTGCAACACAACCTCAGAATTTCAGCAATGGAAAAAGTTGTTCGCGACGAATTCTCAAACGCAAAAAAGTCTTCCAAACAACGACCTAGAATTAATACACATAAATTTCGTTAAATTCAAAAAACTTAGAACTTCGTATAAATTTTCAAATATTGATTTTATTTTAATCAACGCATTACTCGTTTAAAAATGGGCTGGCTTTTAAAGCATTTTTTTCAAATAAATAATTTCTAGTGAAACAAAATATTAAAAAAAGTTTTGACCTCTTCAAATCAATAAATTCAACACAATTCATCTTGAAAAATAAAAAAATTACCATTAAAAAAAGCTTCCATCAAATAACAACATCGGTGGTGACGCATAAAATGATAGTCGAATTATTAAACGAAGATCATGATTGATTAGCGACATTCAGTCCCACAACGTTGTTCGCCGCACCCGAATAGCACGGCAAATTGTTTTCGGCCGTGGCAGGCATATCGCCGGCTACACGATTTTGCAGCGCGCCCGCCGCCGCGCCACTCGTCGACGCCGCTGATTCGTTGTACTGTAGCTGGTAGGCGGCCGGGCTGATTTTGAAACCGTACAGCCTAAGTCATACCATTCATTAAATACACCTTAAAAATATATCTAAAAAGGACATAAAATTCAACGACGATGAAGACAAAATTTATGTTGTTGAAAGGCAATTCAAAAAATAAAAAATACTCAATTCATATAGGAAGTAAAATAAAAACAAATTTCGATCAAAAAATAACATTTCTAATTTTTAAACAGCGAACAAAATTTCATTGAAAATCAATTGCTAAAAAATTAAAAATAACAATTCAAAAAACTTTTAAAAACCTGGGAACGTAGCTTTTCGCTGCTCGACTAGGCCGCAAATCCGGATGTACAAAGAAGAACATATGCGGGAAACCAGTGCCAAAATACGCACCATCCGCGTGATGGTGCTTTGAAGAGCGCGGGATGTAGACGTCACAACAGCGCGGGCAGTACACTCGCACCATAGATTCGCCAACCATATCCGATAAACCTAAAAGCGTCAACATGCTTTTTATATGTATGTAGAGACATAAGACAGAAAAATGTATAGAAAACGAGTCAAAATAATTTCATTTTTTTTGTAATTCAAATAATTAAAAAAATATTTTGCAATTTTCCTGAGTTCATTGCCGACTTTTGTTTAGCAGAATTGTCACATAAATTAATGTTATAAAAAACTAGTTTTTTAAGTAAATTAAAGGTAACTGAAGTTTCCATGAAAATTGAAAATTCCACAAACCAATTGGCAAAACTGGTTGATTTGCACAATAGGCCCGCGGACAAGTGCCAAACTCCTCGTTTTTCCACTTGTCAATCATTTGCTGAATTCCGCGATTTGTCAAAATATAGCGCGCGTGAATAAGTCCGTATAACATCTCCGCAGCCTGCTCCACCAAATCTGATTGATTTTCTTCGAATTCGTCATCTGAAGACGTATTATATAAAAAGAATTAGTCGAATTTTATTCTTAACTAACTTTTGAAAAATCAATTACAAGCATTTGTACTGTTTAAAAATTTTACCTGGCTCCAAGTCCAAAATCATGTCAAGTGCTTGTCGAAAGTGTGGAACTTGTTCGGAAAGGCCAGTGAGATTGAATCGATCTTGGATATATTCTTCGTCTACCTAAACACTTCCCATTTTTTTAATATAGACTTCAGGCATACCCAACCATGTTTTTCAAAAAAAATCTTATAAATACTACCTCACAGAAGAAGTCATTTCCGCGAAGCCCACAAAACCACGCAATCCACGAAACTTCCTCCGAGCTACTCATATGGCTAAATTCAATTTTTGCAATTAATATGAAAAAATATTTGTCATAAAAACTGTTATTTCTACATGAAAATAGAATATGACAAAAAAGGTAAAGTTGAGCAAAATGTTTTTGACGCCTAACACATCGCCAACATGATGAATATATACAACAAATTTGAATTCATTTTGAGTAAGCAAAAAAGATGAAAATGCCGTAAAAATACATAAATTTCAAAATATACTTACTTTCATAGAAAGTTAATCAAAAATATTCTTTAAAAAAGATAAACATTTTATTCATCAACAAAACTCAACAAAAACAATGCAGGATAAAAATTTCTCTCATTTCACTCTGGCCATTTTAGGTTTAAAATAGCTTTTTTGACCGTTGGCTTTTCGCTTTTGAGTGCCACCCTCGGCAAGGGCTTTCACCTTTGGCTTATTCGAAACAGGAAGATCGACGAACGGCGGAGCCGAAAATCCGAATGACTTTGCGACTTGAATCAGGTCCAGCGTATTCACATCGTAAATTTGCTTTAGTGAATGCGAGTCATAAGAACGAATGTAACCTCTAAAAAATAATTGAATATCCACATTAAATATAAAGAATTTCCATCACAATTGCTATTAAAATTTAAAAGTAAAACCAAAAAATAAAATAATTTTTGTGAAAGTATATTCAAAATTTTGGAACTTAAAAATATTAGTACAACGCTATCTACCAGTTTTTCTCTCGCTTAAATTATGTATTCAACTGCGTTCACTCCGTTCCATGATTTAATTAAAAAGAGCCAATTCTCGCAATAAAGAATTGACGTTTTCTTCAAACCTGTGGACATTTACGGCTCCTCGCTAAGAGTATGAAATTTTAGTAGCAGACTCAAAATTTGCTTAATAGCGCGTAACAGTTGTACTTACTTGTAAGCTTCCTTAGCCGATTTGTTCAAGTAGTAGTTCTGGCTAATCAACTTCTCCAATTGCGGCTGAACGTTCGCCAGCTTTGTCCATGAGAATTCGTACTCATTCAGCGTCACGCGCGCTGCCTTCAAAAAACGTAAAAAGCCCAACTCCTCCGGTCTCAAAATGAGCAAAGCGTGGCCGGTACCAGAAGCACCTCGAGCAGTTCGCCCAACGCGATGTATGTATTCGCGAGGCTCATCCGGTGGATCGTATTGCACAATCCAGTCAACCTCCGGTATGTCCAAACCGCGTGCCGCCACGTCCGTGCACAGCAAAACACCGCTTTGCGCTTTGCTAAAGGAAAAAAATGTGCACGTCCGCTTTTGTTGTTTCTGCTTACCCTGAAAATATTAAAAAAAACTATATTGTAACGTAGTTTAAAATTAAAACAAACTTTGCAATGAAAAATGCTCTCAAACATGGGCAATATATGCCAAAACTACTAAAAAAACTCACATGAATGCATTGTACCGGTAGATCAATATAGTTCAGCAGCTCATTGTAGTATTGAACAGCAGCGCACGATGAAAAGAAAACCATAACCTTTTTGCCTTTATTCTTTTTAAGGAAAGTAAAGAGCAACTGAAAACGCCTCTCTGACGGACAAACGACGTAACCCTAAAATAAGTAAATAATAAATTGTCAATTGCTACAGCCCAATAATATCTATAATTAAATGGCTTAAATTTGAATAAATAAAATATATTACTTGCTCGAGACCCTCAACGGTAGCATCTTTTCCGCCGTCTTCTACTTTTTCAGCAACGCCAATTTGTATGGGATCTGAATGCAGAGCAACTTTAACGAGATCGTCAACCTTAGCGGAGTGCGTAGCAGAAAACAAAAGCGTCTGTCGCTTTTTAGGCAAAAGACGCACAATTTGATGCATTTCCTCCTCAAAACCAACGTCAAAAATTCGGTCAGCCTCGTCGATAATAAAACATTTTAAGCTACGCACATTAAAACCATCCGTGTTCTAAAAACGTTCAAGTAATATACAATAAATTTTAAATAGAAAAAAATCAATAATCTATATTAATTGATATAAAAAATCAATTACATATTAATAGATCCGATCAACAGCATGCCAAATTTTGAAAATTACCTTAAGATGATCGAGCAAACGACCAGGAGTAGCAACCAGAAGAGCTACGCCAGCTGAAAGCCGTTTTGCCTCAGCGTCACGATTCGCGCCACCCATAACTAGTCCATGTGTTAGGTTCGGATGCGTTTCCATAAGCTCGCTCAACACACTGTACGTTTGCATGCTCAGCTCTCGCGTTGGCGAGATTATTAACACACCTGTGCCATCGCGTTGTCGCCATCCTCCGCGAACAAGCATTTCAACGGCCGGCACAAGAAACGCTAATGTCTTGCCGCTACCGGTTTTTGCCGAGCCAAAAACGTCAGATCCCTGCAACGTTCATAATTGTAAAACATTAAAAAATTATTAGCCTCAACAAAACGAAACCTTTAATAAAGGTTCAATCGTTTTTTGCTGGATTTCTGTCATATAACTAAATCCCATCGCAGCAATTGAATCCAATGTTCTATCCGAAATTTTTCCTCTTAGCGTCTCAAAGGTGACGTCCGTCAAAATCGAATTTTTGTCGCTGGCCGGTAAATTAGCTTCTGCCTTAAAATGTATGCAATTAAAAATCGACCATAAAATGTAAAAAAAATATTGCAAAGTTATATGTAGTAAAATAATCTTAAATAATGAAATAACCTTTGATAATTTTTTCGATGATTTTGGCTCATCTTCAACCGTTTCTCCATCAGAAATATCCTTGCCCAAATCTGCTAACGATGCGTTGGAATCGCTCTCGTCTTGTTCCTGGCTTTCCTCGTACATTGGTTCGTCCGCCGTTCTTTTTCGTCCCAAAGGAATATCATTGGCGCCCGACGGGCCATCGCCTCCATCCCCAGTTAGACGCGTACGCTTCCGTTTGTTTTTGATCTGGTCGATCTTACGTTTAAAAACTTTTTTGCCAACATTCACCATGCTGTAAAAATGTTTAAACTCTAAAACTATACGTCTTTAAACAAAAAAAAATCATATTAAATTTGAAAAAACTAAAAATATTTGATGAATGTATAAAGTCAATAAAAAAATCAAATAAAATAATCAATAATTTATTACAAAAAAAACAACAAACAAAAAGTAATATTTAAAGTACCCATATAAATAAATTTCTAATTCACTTCAAATACAAATCTTTTTTAAATTCAGACAATTTAAAAAGTCTAGATATTTAAACGTCGTAAATGAGGTAAAATAAATATTAAAAAAACTCAAAAAAATTCAAGGCAAAACAACAAAATAATTTAATATAAAATTAACCGTAGACAAAAACGGGAAGCAAAAAATATCAAATTCAAACAAAATCAAATGTCCACAATAACAAAAACGTTAAACTCATCGTTGTGCCTCTCGTAAAATACATCGCCGTTTTTCAAAGCCTCCTCTCTTTCCAGATCATCGGCCTTTTTCCTCATTGCTTCGTTTGTTTTGTCCCCAGTGAAGTCTTGGGGTTCAACCACCTAAACTTTTATAGATATAAATAATCAAACTAAAAAAAGTTATATTAAAGTACAATCATTTATTCCATGAAAGCCACCTGTAAGTTGGAATAAGTGATGGCCTTCACTTCAGTACCCGGCGGATTTTTGTCTTTGTCGTAAGACTCTCCCCAAGATCGAAGTCGAATTTTAAAGATTGGCCTAGGTTCGGGTTTTTTAAATTCTTCAAATCCTTCTTCATCTTCAGCACCATCGAAATTTTTCACGTCTGTCTCAGCTGATTTCTAAATATCAACAAAAAAATTAGCTAAAATTCTGACAACCAACAATCATATATTGCCATAGAAACTACTGACTTAAAAATATGTAAAATCAGTACATTATTGTTAAAAATTGATTAACTGACACATTCTCCATCGTTTATATTAGCGGTTTCTTCCATATTCCTTTCCAACGACAATACCTCACATTTTGTGCCAATAAAAAACGGTTCCGTCACAAATCGATACAAGCACACATCGAGTAGATTGTACACTAATGCGCATAAATCATTGCCCTCTGCCTCAAAATCCATGGAATACAGTGTTTCAACCGTAGATAAGTCCGTAGTCATATAACCGTACATTGCCACCACGCAATTTCCGATAGCTTCCTCAAGCGAAGTGCCCCACGAATGAAGCTGAACGTCGGCAGTGTGATCAAGATATTCATATTTTGCAAGCTTACTTTCCGACATAGTATTCCAATAACAACACCTATTTGTGCAAAATTAAAAAAATTTATAACCACTCCAAAACAATAGTTTTGTTACACAAGCGCTACAAATGATAGTCTCGGTGAAAACCAGCTGATTAAATTTTTCACAAAAAATGCACATCTTTATTACATGATTAATTAATTCCTACATGTGGCTCTGCCATTCCAAAAAAATCGCGTGTAAAATAATCCTAAAGAACTAAAAAATGTGTAAATTGTTATTACTAAAAAAAATTTAAAAATTCATAAAAGAAGAAGAGGTCAACATTCACAATCTATGACAAAAGCTAACAAATTCCTGATTTGCAAATCATCGAAAATAATAAAACATCAAAAATATTTTATATCATTTCTTCAGCATTGCCAAACAAGAAGTATTTTTGGGTACGAAACGTTAAGACTGGTGCATAATGAAAAATTTGCAAACAAAAAAGATTTTCCGCTTCCAAGTTCCTGCTTGAAATATGAAAACAGTAAAATCAAAAAAATACATATAAGTGATACATATTAAAGGTATATTGATAAAAAATTGAAACGAATTTTTGAAAACTTCGCCTTTTGTAAATCTTTCCCAAAACAAATTTTTGCTAAAAAAACGAAAATCTCGTATATTTAAAAAATTTGTTTCAAATTGAGATTTCTCATAAAAATTCACAATTCATCTGCGTTTGATCAAAAAGGTAAATAACCAAAAGGCTAATTCCAGTGGGATTGACGAAAAAGTTACTTGAAAAATTCTATTATCGATTCAAAAAACACCAAAAGAGAACGTCTGGAACTCTATACATCTAAAACACGACAAAAATTAAAATCACGAAACACGTGCTAAATGACTGAATAGTGGCAAAATAAATTCAAGAATTTTAATAGCAATTCATATTTGTGTACATAAAGATAAACCAAAACGTCGCAAATCTAATCAAAAAAACCTACGCAAAAAAACAGTAAATTTTTTAGTTTTTCGGATTTATTTTCTTGTTTTTTGGTTGTTAATTTTTTAATAAAAAATGATTGAAAAGCTTGCCAATGCACTTCAAATTTTAGCATTCATCACTTACACTATCGAAAGTTTTAAGAGTATATTCACCAAAAGAATCGAACAACTTGGCAAGCCCCTAAAAAACAAATTCAAGACAAAAAAGAAGAAATATTAGACCTGAGACGTTTCAAAAATTGAACAAAAAATTGTCCTAGCAATTTTGTTGTTCTTAAAAGCCTTTAACCACTAAAGTTGTAGAATAAACGATAAAGATAAACAATGCATTAACATTAAAAGAAGAAGAAAGTGAGTATATTACAAATATGTACATCAGAATTGCTACTATTATTAATCATTAAATTGAAATTTCAGAAAAATCAAAAAATCCAGAGCACACCAAAACTCCTCAGCTCTCCGTCCTCGAATATGACTAAAAGAAAACTAAATTTCGCTATACACAACTTGAGAATATAATCACCATATTCCGTCAAAGGGAATATAATCTGCAAATTTTCGGACGCTAATGTATGGCGACAAAGAAGAGATGAACCAATTTTTTTCAATTTCACGAATCTCTTTCAAATCAAATAAAACTTCCATAAAAAACTTTAAAAATTATTTTCTTCCTTTTAAACCATTTTTACGAAAATAGTATTTTTGCACTTTTTGGTAAGAAAAAAACTAGGAAAAGGGCAGGGCCTCCCGTTACTATTAATCACATACCCGCATCTTCGTTTATTTCTCGTTATCTCTATTTCCATCCAAAACACGCTGTTGTTGTTATTGGCAAAAGCAGGAGAGATCTAATCTTCGGAGTAATCCTCCTCGTTTTCGTCGGCGCCCCAAAGTTGCTCCGATGAAAGGTCGAGGCTCTCCGAGCGAAGCGCTCGGCACGCAAAGAACACAAACCGCTTCAACGTTTTATTATGGAAAAGGTAATTAAACGACCATATACAGCCATCTTCTGTGAATGGATCGGCCGTGTAGCTGGGAATGTAGCTAAAAAAATAAAAAAATGCAAACAAAAATTAAAAAAAATATATAAAAATATAAAAAAGATAAGCCACATCACACAAATGATACCTATATATAATACAGTCGGCCACTTTAATTTCCTCGTTAATCACCTTCCAAATCTCATCCCGAACATCCGCGTATTTAGCCACCGTAGCCGAGAACTTTGCGTCAACGTTTTGAATACATTCCTTCAATCAAAAACAAATCAGCCTGAATAGCCTCAAGCAAAAAATAAGATATTATAATAAAAACATCAAAAATCTCAGTGAAAGACAATAACAATAAAAATTGCCTAAAAATATTTAAAAAATCAATGTAAAAAATAATACTTGATAATTAACTATGGAGAATGAAGCGCTCTTGGTTTGCGTAAAGTCATAATCCATATAGCTAAGATTCAATAACGCGACGATGTCAAAGAGAGTACGGCGGGAAACAGCTCCCATAAGCATCATTCCGTTTTCTTCGGCGTCATTGTCAGAACCGGAGCAACTCGGCTCGGAAACATGTCGAAGCCGTCCATTATTATGCAAGTTACCATTTGAAGAGAAGTTCGGCGAGACGGATAACGGCATAAACAAATCTTCGGTAGGCGATAACGGTTTAAAGTCTTTGTTATCCTTATCTCTAAAGCCATTCGCATCCGGGCACTTCATGCTCTTCTTCCATTCCTTTTTATCTGTAGATATCATCTTGCAAGAGTAGGATTCCAGCCTAAATGTGGAACGCAAAATTCATAATAATTCTTTAAACATAACTTTTCAATTCTGTACAGATACCTGAAATCCAAAACAAAGTCGATAGCATTGCCAATAATGTAAGAGGAAACTGAGTCAAATGTAGTATTCTCCAATAACTTCATTAAATTTAATATCTTATAATTCTCAAACGCATAAAATTTTCTAAATTTTCATTAGTTATTTATGCCTGCAATCTTAGCAAAAATTCTTTTACAATTGTACACCTGTAAAAAGATGACTCTTGAAATTGTTTTTCGCATTGAAATTGTTTTCCCCCAAGTAAAAAGGTGACTCTTGAAATTGTTTTTCCCACTATTAGGGCGGTTGAGACACACAATTTGACAGGGGAGAAGATACGTAGCAAAATATTAGAAGCGGGAAATTTAACTTTGACTAAAGTTAAATTAAAAGGGCACAATCACCCAGATCTATCACCAAATATTAATAAAAGCGCTAATTTAAATATTATTGTTGCCAGCGATTTGGTGTGAAAATCAATTGGATGTGCTTAAGTTAGCGCTTTTCTATTATTTACAAAGCCGCTCTCTAACAGTATATTTCTGTTGAAAAAACTAAAAAAAGATTTGCACAATAAATTTTGGATGCACTACATTTTTCGCGCCAAATAAATTATGTTCTACTGGCTTCAGCAATAACATCAATCAAAGATTATTGTTTTTAAGAAATCCAAAAACGTGAATAAATAAAAAGCGTTCGTTTTTTCTGATGTCGTCGATGATGCAGCAGCAGCAGCATCTTTACATGTAATTACAGGTGAAAAAACCGGGATAAATAATAAAAACAAGGAAAAAACAAAACAAAAATCGATTTGCGTGCAATTTTCCCAGCTGCGGCCAAATTGCGCTCAACTTGCAAATAAAACAAAAGCACAAAATTTTTGTCAATCTCATTTTTTCAACAAAAGTTACGTCTGCCTGGACTGAATCGTGCAGTATATTTTTGACGAACCAATATTTTCAACATATTTTGTTGTGTAATCGAAACGATGTGAAATGTGCTCAAATCATAGGAATTCTGGTTTGTTTTCCCCGGTTTTATTTACTTTGCTGAACTTTTCATTTGTTGCAATTTTTTAGATTATATTCAAGATGTAAATATGGAAATAAGAAGCTCTTTTTTTCCTCCACCAAATGTACTTATTCCAACGTCTGATATACCGCCGTTACGCAATTTTGTGGTATTTATTTTGATTGCATTTGAGAGGATGGGGGAGAGGTGGTATTATGCGTGGCAAGAGATGTTAAACCTATGAATTTCGAATTTTTAAATTAATTTTGATTTTATTTTTTGATGACTTCTAGTATAACTTTAAAACGGAGAAGGAGATGGTGCAACGATATGAAAATGAGCGTCGGCGGAAGGATGAAGCGGAAGAAGAACTTAAACACAACATAACACAAAAATCTCACGAGTTGCCGGGGACGTCTTCTTCGGATTCGTTGGGTATGGCGTCCGACTTGGTGACTACAACTTTTCTAAAATCTGGCGCAATGAAACCGATACTTCTTCTCTCACCGAAACCTATCAGATCTACGCCTCAAAACTCAACAAATGGTATTTTTACACATTCTTATGGATATTATTTTAGTGTAACTGAAATAAAATTTGCATTTTTTATGATATATTGCAACTACATATTTTTAATATTTCTAAAATAATTGCTTTTTGTGAATTGTATATTTGGTCGATTTTTTTATTTATGCAAAAGTTACGAATTTTTTATGAATTGAATAAGTCCAAAATGCAAGTTAATTTTTTTTTGTTTAAATCTTTATTTCAATTTTTTAACATTTATATTCAACAAAATTTTGTTTTAATTAAATTCGGAAAAAAATTAAGTTGAGCCGGTATTTTTTTAAAAACTGGTTTACAAAATTTATTTTCAAATGTTTATAGTATTATTAGGTTAACTATTTAAATCGGGTTTTAGGCATTTGTTTTGGCATTTCAGTAATATGACTAATAAAGAAATTTGATATGTTTGAAGTTGTGTTAAAATATTGCAAAAAATTTAAATTTTCCAATTTTGATTCTACGTAATTATTTTTGTATTTTCTAGTAACTTTACCGAAAAAAGCAGAAGCAATGACCTCGAGTGCTCCGAAACTGCATGGCTTTGAGGAGTTCGAATCAACCGCAACAGTGTTCGATTTGATGGAACTACGGTCGTTGGATGATCGCAAAGAACTCGAAAAACTTCTGTTATGAAATTTTCTTTTGTGCGATGGCGAATAGAGCTATGGACGTCCCGAATCTTCTGCTTTTTACAATATTAGTATTAAGATTAGTATTAGAGCGTTATCGTGAGAATGCCTACTGGGATTTAGCGTAAGAATGCCTACTTTGCCTTATAATTATTTTGACGATAATGAGGGTTTTATTCGTTATTTTGTTGTCGTCTTTTGGTTGATGTAATAAATTGTTTGTTCGTTATGCAGATATAAATTTTTATCGTAGATAAAGAGATTATAGTAATGTTTAATGTAAATTTTTTAGGGTTTCGAGATAACATGTTTACGAAAAGTCCAAAGTCACGGAATTGAGGACTAGTTTGATGTTTGTAGGAATAATTCGTGTGTGTGTCTCAAAACGATGTCTTATGAAATACCGGGTCTGTCTTTTCCACTTTATTGATGTATGTTTTATTGCACATTTTCTTTTTTTTTCTTGAGGAGCTGAGTCTTTTACAAATAATTTTTTCATGTATTCACTTCTCTAAAGATTGATAAAGTCTATTTAAAATTTGTTTTTGCAACAAAATACTTTATTTTTAATGATTTTTACAGTTTTTATCAAAAAATGTGAATTTTAAATATTATTTTGGTTTTTATGGGCGATTTGGCGTAGCTTATTTGATTATAACAAAATATATTTATATGAAAAATGAAAGTAATTTTTTTGTTAAAAAATGAGTAAGTTGAACATATGCAAAAATTGTGAACAGAAATTCGTTTAAGATTGAATTAAGTGAGAAAAATGGGAGTAATTCAAAAAGAAACACTAAAATATGCAGATGCCATAAAACTGAATAGTGGAGTGAGAAAAATATAAAGAAGGAGACAAACGTAGAATTGGGAGATGATATTTTTGCGCTACATATTTATGCGTTAGGATGAAGGTTTGGGGGATGGTCAGAGAAGACCGAAATAACATGAGTGGGGGAAATGAAATGGACAAGGAAAGGTCCACAATCTTCGCTCTTAGTTTACTATTATGTGTATGAACTTGCAAATACTACACATGTGTGTATGCGAGTTTGCAAATTAGTGTTTTGCTTGCCTCGTCCTCACAAAATTCAAAAGTCTGCCTACACAGCACAACATACACACATACACTAAAACATACTAGTAAGTAGCATTTTTGTTGACGCTTCCAAAAATCGAAAAGGACAAAATGTGGAGAAAATAATTAGGCGCATCCGCGAACAAATGCCCGATAATCTTAGTCTCTAAATGTAACCGCATTCTTCTCTCCGAAAAACCTTGGCCGCTTTACAGCTAGCTTTTGACTTTTATACAAGTTCATTACTTTAAAACCCTTTTTTACATGTAGTTTTAGGAGAGAAATTTTATTTTCAGTTTTCATATGTGATCGGCGATTTCGATATTTTTTCGACGCTTTCTTTTTTATGGATATTTGGCCGAACTAAAAAACGGCGAAAGTGACGCAAAGAATGACAAAAATGTACACTTTCTCCATTCATTTATTAATTTTGATACATTTGTTTCTTCTGGACTGTGCTGATGCTTTTTCACACAGTCAAATTATACCAGGTTGGTCATTTACGATTTTTTATTTTTTACGTTTTTTCAAAATTCTTTGTATTTTTTAATTAACTTTATCAGATTTTTCCTAAACATTAAATTTTAAGAATTGAAAATTTCTGGCAGCAAAAAATGTGAATTTCAGACAATATTTTTTCTGCGGGTGAAATTTCCTATAATAACTTGCTGGTGGATCCGAAGTCGACTTCCCTTTACGTTGGAGCGCACGGGAATTTATTTCGACTTTGGCTCTATAACATTAATGACACAGCTTCGCCTAATTTGGTAAGATTATTTGGAAAATATTTTATTTTTGAATGTCTGCCAGTGTTTCCAAAATAAAAAATGGTTAAAAATCTACATGTAAAAAAGGCACAGTTAAAAATTTAATTTAACTTTTATTGATAAGTACAATTACATTTAATTGTCATAAATATTTTAGTCAATTTTTGAAATTTTGGAATTATTGATGCGTGGGACTAATGGTAATAGCTGGAAATGAATTGAAATCTATCTTTTTTAGTTTGCTAAGCGCACACTTGAAGTACGCGCTGAGGAGCGCGACGAATGTCTCCGAATGGGGAACACGGAGGTGGAATGCGACAATCGAGTGCGACTCATTTTCCTCAAGAATAACGGCCACGTGTTCTTGTGCACAAGTAGCGGAATGAAGCCGCAACTGAGCACGTTGGATGGCTCGACACTAGCGGACGTGGAATCGCCGAGAACCGTAATTGGCATATGTTCACCTCACGAAGCGCTTAACACAACGGCGGTCTATTCGGGTACTGATATCTGAATTAATTTTCGGAATTTGAGAATTGCCACAAAAATATAACGAAAATATTTTGGAATCTTATTTTCTATTCATGTTTTTGTTTTATTTTGAAGCTTTGGCATATGCTGAATATTTAATGAATTTAGAATCTGGAAATCCAGACGACTTGCCTGCGGTTTATTCCGGGATTCGAACGGGTCTTTCGCTGGAAAATCATCTTATATATCGGCCACCATTAGTTTTTAACAATAAAGAAGTTCATTCGGCGTTAAGGACTATTTATACGGACTCCAAATGGTTGAATGGTAAGTTTTAAATATTCAAAAATAAGTGATTTTTTCAGTTTTTATTTTTTCAGTTCAGTTATTATAGACATTAAGATTTTAATTTGTTTTAAATTTTTTTAAGTTTTAAATGATTTTTAGTAAATTTTATTTGATTATTTTAGAACCGCAATTTGTCGGTTCGTTTAGCGTGAATCAATACGTTTATTTTTTCTTTCGCGAAGTCGCTATTGAGGCAGAAAATTGTGGCGTAGGTGGCGGTGGTTTGGGTTCGGGTATCGGTAATGGCGTAGGAGGTGGTCAAATTGTATATTCCCGAGTGGCGAGAATTTGTAAGGTATGATTTTAAATTTTTATTCTGTTTTTAAATGCTATTTTTTTCAACGACAATTTCAACTAAATTATTGCATTACAGAACGATTTGGGCGGCAAGAATGTTTTACGACAAGTGTGGACTAGTTTTGTGAAGGCTCGTCTAAATTGTTCGGTGGTGACACCCTCGTCTTCTGCCTTTCCTTTTTACTTTGATCATATTCGTAAGTATATTATTCGAATTTTGTTAATTACTTTTAAAATACATTAAATTCAAAATTAATTAATTAAAAAATTAATTAAAATTAAGTTAATTTTCTAAGATTTGTTTTTGAAAATTTATGTTGTATTATTTCTGAAATTTTAATAGGTGAAATAAAAAAAAGCTATTGAATTTTTTGAAGGGCAACGCTTAAAAGCTTAAAAAATTATAAAATTGCTTTCAAATTTTTTTTATTGTTTTTATAAGGGGTAAAATTTCATTACTTAATTTTTAGAGTCTGTTTTCAAGTTGGACGAAGAGTCTGACTCTCATTTTTATGCTACATTTACCACACCGGAGTCGCCCTTTCAAGCTTCGGCAATTTGCGTGTACAGTCTTAACGCAATCAATTCGGTAGGTTTTAACCATTTTATGGAAATAAAAATTGACAAAAACAAAAAGCTACAGCGACATTTTTGAATGAAGCGCTCGGGATCAAAAAAAACAATTTTTATTTTATACTTTCAATCTTAAAAGAGGCAAAAAACCAGTTAATTGTTTTCAGTTGTTCGATAATGGCATTTTTTTGGAGCAACCGTCAATTACGTCGGCGTGGATTCCCACGCAACCTGACCGTGTTCCGCCAAACCGACCTGGAGCGGTACTGTTTTTTGTATAAAATATCTTTTGTTGAATTTTATGTGAATATCGATTTGACATTCATACATGTTTGTAGTGTTCGAGTGACTCTCGGCAATTATCGGACGAGGATTTGCATTTTGCTAAATCGCATTTGCTGATGGCCGACGCCATCTATGGCGGCCCACCTATCATTTATCGTCATGGTGAATTACTTACAAAAATTGTCGCCGATCGTCGCGATGAGCGACGCGTTGTGCTTTTCGTTCTGTCGCCTTAGTCTGTTTTAAATCAATTTACATATATCTTTGCGCAGTTTTACGGAAAGCACTTTTTAGCCGTCGTAAATTGCTAAAAATTCGGCATCTTCGCAGCGCGTCAGCCACGGCAGATCGCGGACGACTTCTTGCTGCGTACCGCTTTCCTGAAAAGACTGGCACCGTCAACGACATGACGCTTTTGACCGGCGAATATCTCTACCTGGCGGAGCCGTCGCGTGTCTCGCAATTTCGTCTGGGACAATGCGCGCTTCATTCTGCGTGCACGTGGTGCGCCGCTGATCCATACTGCGCGTGGAATCTGGCTCGTGGTGCTTGTTTTACACGCGAGCCCATCCACTCAACTGCAGTAAGCTTTTTAACTATCAAATTCTATTCATTTGGAACATTAACAGAATGACATTTTTTAAAAATTTAATAGTGACTTTTGAGGAACTAATTCATTGTTTAAAAAGAATAAATTCACTTTAAGGTAAAAACATTTCACTAGAGGTGATATAATTGGAGATTTACAATCTTCTTGTATGTCAATTTTTTAGCAAAAGACGTTAACATTTTTTTTCTGTTTTAGGTGGGCTGGATCACCGCTTCTGGCGCAGCAGAGGGCAGCGAGGCGGAAGAAAAATGTCGTAATTACGTACGTGCACAAGCAATTACCGTCTACCCGGGCGACGCTGTTCGTCTGGAATGCGCGCGTGAAGTGGGAGCCCTGGCTAACGACCACAATACCGGTAGTGGGGAAGACTATGGCCGACCGGTGTGGCGTATTGATCGGCGCGAGATTTCTTCGAATGATCCGAACGTTGTACACGCAGTGGATGGCGGCATCGTGCTTCTGAATGTACGTTATGTTCAGCTCTAATCGAATATCGAGAAAAGTGGGCATGTTCCAAATAAAGTTTTTGGTGGTCTACACGGCTACACCGCTTTCGTTTAAAAAATTGTTTCCAATTAGAAAAATCATTGTTATTATTTTTGCAGGTATCGAACGCACAAAGCGGAACGTATCAATGCCTAATTCAAAACATTCCACTTGTTGAATATACATTAACTGTGGATGATGGTTAGTGTATTCTTTTATATTGAAGCAGAGTAAATATAAAAATTGCGAATCGCTTATTTTTGTTGTTATTTTTATATCATATAATTTTAGCTGATTGTGCTCGCCCAAAAACTGTCGAGCAATTTCGTTCTGCGCAACGAGAATGGTGCAAGAAGTACGACAGCTACAAGTCCAATTTGTCGCGCTGGCAGAATTGGTACGAGAAGAATAATGTAAGCAACTATTTGTTTTCAATATTGGTATTTTTGAATATTTATCACTTTCAGAATCATTGCTCCACGAGAGAATCTCCAGAATCTTCGCTTTTAGACCAGAATACTCAATAGGATACTTCGAATTTTTCAGGACAATTTCACTTACATGTCACATACTTGCCACAATAATCTCCAAGCATTAATTGTTTAATTATTTGTTGTATTTATTTTACGAATTAATTATGTAAATATAAAGAACCAATATTTTTAAATTATTCTATCCGAATTCGTATTATCTAGAAATTTTGAGGAGAATTAATATGGGTTGATAAATTTTTTACGAATAAATCTTTGCGGATTATAACATCGGAGACATGCATGTAATCGATCCTCCCTGTGAAAATTGATTATTTTCTTTTTTCTAAAGATTTATCGAATAAAAGCATAAGCGTTTTTTTCGTCGGGAAATGCGCAATTTCGTGTTGATAATACGGGAGAAATGTTCTAACGGTATTGTAATAAAAATTTAGATATTTTCACATGCATGCGTGGATCCGATAAACTGGATCATATTTTACATTTTATTTATAAAAGTTCAAAAAATTTACTCATTTTTGTTTCATAAAATCATTCCAATGCTGAAAAATAGTTTTGGGTGAACGAATTTGAAAATTTACGTGAAAACGGGTGTATTCCATTTTTCGAAATTGATAGGAATTTTTTTAATTTAAAAGTTATGTTTGAAATTAACACACGTTTAACATTTCAATTGTTTTGTCTGAGACAGATGGAAGTCAAAGTTATTTTCATTGTTTATTTTTAGTCAAACAGTATTAGGTGTAAAATTGAGTTGAAAAGATTGAAGCAGGAATTTAAAGATGTAGAGAACTAAATAACAGGAAATAGAGGAGAATGTGAGATTAACAAAAGTCAGTGAGAAAGAAAAATATTAGATACTGAGAGTGAGAAAGAATAAGGTAGGAAAATGTCTGGCATTAAACCAAACCAAATATAATAACAAAAAGCAAATTCAAATTACAAAACTGGTTTATTTTCTGCACCTCTTTCGCATTCAAATTGAAAAAAAAAGTTTAAAAATTCACTTTTTTTATAAAAAATGAAACAGGTGAAAATAGAAAACTGGATTTTATCCGATCAAAATTGTCATGTACGTTTTGATAGCTATAGGTGAGTTGATATCATTAGATTGAGCAGGTAATAAAACGTCATGGAATGAAATATTGTATGATATGATTATCGTATTTTAAGAAAAAATGAGAAGTCTTGAAATGAGGAAGAATGAAATAACTTATTTATACATAATACTTCTGTTGCATGAGTTGATGCATGTTACAAGATTACGAGGTTATCAACCACAAAAATGTAATTATGTTGTATGTTTTTTATAATCATATGTATATGTTACTTAATTCCTTTTTATTCTTCCTTTTCATTCGGCTTGCAGGTAGAGCAACAGAATCTTAATATAGTTTTTACAGACGGTCGGATTCAACATAAATATATTATGTGCTTCAGTTTAGTTACAGGCTCTAACGGACTCAAAACTCAAAGTATGAATACAAAATTCATCAATTTTGCATCCGTTTTTTGTGTCCGTATTTATATTTTCAATTATCCGAAATTGGATATGTAGACTCTACATTATGGCTTTGATCAATCTAACCGTCAAACTCGGAATTTTTTTTTGTGGTACAAGATTTCAAAGTTGGTATCATATGCAAGTGAGATCAAATACACAACAAATTTCGCAGGAAATTTGCATCCGTCTACCTATCAGCTTTCGATGTGCATTTTCATTAAAAAAACGCTGCGTTGCAATGCGTAAGCGAATGTGAGCGCTTTTCTTCGTATCATCTAACTTTGTCATATTTTCTTCTTTTCTTCACTTTCAAGAAAATGATTTGATTTTTTTCTCATACAAAATGCACAATGATTAAAGCACTTTTTTCACTGCATTTTCCGGCCGGTGCGCATTTTTGCGGTTTATTTTACATAAATGCGAGTATTTTATAATATATTTATTTTTAAGCAAGCAAGGCTTTGTCCGAGTTATTTTAATTTTTGAATTATACATATATCGTATATAAATTACATGTCATATAAATCATAATCTGAAAACGTACGTGATATCAGGTAACGAATACGAAAAAAAACAATTGCGCTATAAATAATTGACATGACTACGTCATTTTTTTTCATCAAAGTTTATGTTACAATGTGTTATGAGACATGATACAATGACGCCAACTGTGATTCATAAGAAACGAAAGCAAAATTGAATTGATGTGCTTTCCTTGTTTTATATTGTAATTCTCAAACATTATAACTTTTTTTGAAGTTGAATAACTTTTGCAACCGATTTTGATGAAATTTGAAGTTTGACGTAGTAATAGGAGAGAAAGTTTTTTGTCCGTTTTCAATTTTTTATGTGGGCTTCAACCGAAACATAGAAAGCGCGGAAAATTATATAACCTCCGCCAGTTTTGTCCGATTTTGGAAAAAAAACTTATAATTTACAGTCATGCCCTATCACGTTTCAAATTTTATCAAAATCGGTTCTTTGTTGCAAAAGTTTCAGCTGTGTGTATATGTACATATGTGTAAAACTGTATGTTTGGCATTTCACGCTGTTTTGACCTTTCCTTCAAATACGCGATTTAGTTTTTTTCCTTTATCAAAACCAAAAAATTAGTCTACAAC
>SAUE01000010.1:298811-323299 GCA_009724625.1 Deladenus siricidicola | reverse complement strand
TCCGCCCGGTTAGCTCAGTCGGTAGAGCACCAGACTCTTAATCTGGCTGTCGCGGGTTCGAGCCCCGCATCGGGCTAACAATATTTTTTACATTCTTATTTTTATTTGATAACATTTTATAATACTTACCTTTTTTTGTTCGATTAATTAGAAAATACAAACAAATCATACGAAGCAAATAATTAATAATAACCACTCTTCTGTTTGATATAAAAAATGTGTTTACTTACAATGTTTCAATTGTCTAGCTTCATTTTTATTGTTCCACTTCACTCGAACATTTTGTTCGATCAAGTCAAAAAATACGCGTAATTTAAAATTCCGAACTTTACAATAACCCATTACATCAACAAGTAAAAATTACAACTATTCAAACTCACTAATAATAATCAACACATTGTCTTTACATTCAAAAACATAAAATTGTTTATTTAGACTGTAGTTCACTGAAGCTGCCGAAGTAATCGCACATTAATTTTTACTTTTACGATTGTAAGGCAGTAAAAAGTATAGCGGGACTACAGTAACAAACGAGGACGTTAAGCACTATGCTGATACAATAAATAATGAATCAGCAACACTCACGCTACCGTATTCAGAAATGGCAAAATACCAAAAATATAGTACACGAAGAAAATTATTCAAAAAGTAAAAAGTTTGAATACCGAAGAACTACTCTATCACTTCATTGTATTATATCATCAGCTATTAGCTTAAAAAGCCAGATTTCCTATCGGAGAAGAGGGATTCGCTGGGATTTATTGACTAATTGCGTCTTTATTTTTCTATTGTTATGTCAAGCTGTGGCGGCTGTCGTCACTGAAAATATTCTTAAGTGAGTTATTTCTTATCGCTTCACCTTTTGTCTTACCCAGCTAGGTTTCTCATTTTTTTCTTTTCGAATTCTGCGAACATATCTGTAGATGCAAAACGGATTTAATAACACTTATTTCGTGTTTTTTTCGACCATATTCGCTTATTTTAATTTTTAGAAAATTTTCCGTATTACGGGTACACGTGGAGGACCAATCTCAACTCAATTTTCTGCAATCTCAATATTTGAACACTTCGAAGGTATTTGAAATTTTATTTTACATATAATATGTATGATTAAGTAAAAATTCACTCATTTCAGTTTGATTTTTGGCGTGAGCCTACGGTAGTTGGACAGGATGTCCATGTAATGGTAAAGGAGGAACTGCGCCTCGAACTGATTGACGAGCTTCAAAAGAGGAATTTTACTAATGTGGAAGTAATGATAGACGACGTCGAAAAGTTAGTCATTTATTCTAAAATTATATATCGTTTATTTCTTTTTTGTAGATAAATTCAGCATTTTGGTTAACTGATTTTTTAACAATTTCAACTGCATATTTAGGGTTATCAAAAAAAGAGCCGCACAACGCACGCTAAGGCGTTATCCCAATCGTGATCTGCAAATTTTACGAGATGAGCCAATGCCATCCGGCCGAACAAGTCGTGCCACGTCCTTCGGCCTGGGCCGCTATCATTCCTTCGCCGAAATTATAAATTATTTAAACTCGTTGGCGATCACCTACCCGGATCGGGTTCGCGTTCAGCCCATCGGCACGACGCACGAGGGACGCCAAATTCCACTAATAAAAGTAGGTGATTTTAATTCATAAATAATCTACACCGGCACCAACTGGTAAAAATTAATTCGCATAAAATTTTCAATTTTAAAAACAAAAAGTTACACTCGGAAAGTATATATAATAGCTACATTAATAAGTACCGGATAACCCCAGCACAAATCCAAAAATATGGTCCACACATCGCGTCACGAAGACCGCGAGGGGAAAACCACCATTAAAAATGGCTGGCTAAAAACTACAGCGGTTTAAAATTAAAATGATTTATGACAATACAAAAGTAAATCTGCGATAGGTTTGACTATTATTTGACTATTTTTCTTGTTGTCTATATTCTCTTTTTTTACGTGAGGTTTTTTCGTATTGTTGGTTTTTTCTGCATTTAATTTTTTGCTGAAAACTGGCGTCAACAAAACAAAAATATTAACAAACACAAACATAAACGTTAACGTTACAGGATTAAAATTTTTAATTAAAATTCAGATTGGCACAAGTCGACGAAATTTGGCGAAACAGGCTATTTGGATCGACGGAGGAATTCACGCCAGGGAATGGGTCTCGCCAGCATCGGTGCTTTATTTTATTAATCAGGTACAGTATGCAAATATATCTACAATACGACAATCAAATTATGTACATATATGTATTTGAAAAAGCTTTTGCTGTTCGTATCTTATTCTTTCTTTTTTCAAACTGTAAATTTTTTTAGCTGGTAACAGAATATGATAGTCAGCCACTTATTCGCGGTTTTGTTGACCAATTGGATTGGTACATTGTACCGTTGTTGAATCCCGACGGCTATGAATACAGTAGGAGCAGTTCGGACCCTGAAATTCGACTCTGGCGTAAAAATCGCTCGCCCATGCAATGCACGCAAATTAGCACAGGTTTTTATTTTATGCAGTCTATTTTTTAATAAAAAATTTGAACAAATGAAATTTTTATGGTTTGTTTTAGGAAAATTTGGGGTTGCTTATAACAGCAATCATTTAATGAATGATTTTTACATTAGAACTAACTTTACGAGAAGATATTTAGAATATCTTGATAATATTTTTAAGGTCTCTTTAGTCCCCCGCGAACGCAGTGCTGCCAGGGAGTGGATCTAAATCGGAATTTTGATTGGTTCTTCGGCCAAGTTGGGTCGTCCACGGATCCCTGCTCCGAGATCTATTCCGTGAGTCAGTCCTTGGCAATATTTGTTGCTAATTTTCTTATTTTCGTAGCATAAATTTTACATTTTAATAATATTTTTATGCTTATTGATTAAAACACTTTCCAGACCGTATACTTTTTCATAGGGTACGGTGGCGTTCAGTGAGCCGGAGACACGCGCCGTTCGCGACTTTACTTCCCAATTGTCGGGTCACATCAAGACATTCCTCACTTTTCACAGTTACTCGCAAATTCTTATGTACCCATTCGGCCACGCCCTTCGAACATATCCCCAGGACGTGGACGAGCTGAGTGGAACGGCTCAACGCGCCGCGCAGGCATTACAGTCCGTGTATGGCACAAAGTATACTGTAGGCACCGGCGCCGATACGCTATGTATGGTTTATTTGTTAAATTGTTAAATAAATTTACTGTAAATACCGATTATATTTTAAAGTATTTTATGTATATCATTTGTTAGTGAATTTTACAATTAAACGTTATTTTTAGACCCTGCGTCGGGCGGCTCCGAGGACTGGGCAAAGGGTCGAATGGGCGTGAAGTTTTCGTATTTATTCGAGCTTCGACCTGAGGACAACGTCTACGATGGCTTTTTACTGCCCGAAAATCAGGTTGCGACAATGATTTTTATTAATAAAACAAATTCGACTAAGCAGCTCAATTCGCAATGAACGGGGATTTACGGATTTTATGTTTCTTTCCAGATTCTCCCTACTGCTCGAGAGACTTGGGAGGCGGTGAAGGTGATCGCCGCTGAGACGCTTCGCCACTTTCCTGCCCACTCAACGGCGCCCGCGCCAACGCCCGTGGCCCTGCCGCCCTCCGCGCCGACCGCCCAACGCGCCTGCCGCGATTTGGACCAATTGTGTGCGTACTGGGCGCAGAGTGGCGCGTGTCCCGCGTGGCCTAGCATGCGCGAGCGTTGTCCGGCCGCGTGCGGATTTTGCTAGCGGAGACTCATAGTTTTCATGACCTTTTGGTGACGGAGTTTGAAATGAGTTCTACCCAAATAAGCGGCAATCGTTCATAAGCCTTTTTCACACAATTTGAAAGTCTTGGATTCTATTTGCATGAATTTCTTGATTTTTTGAAAGCAAAAATCAAAAAGAATATTTCTACTCGAACAAATTTTACAGAATGTGATACATTTCTTTTGAAAGTAAGTAATTATAGCTGCTAGAATCTAGCATGAAAATATGTATTAAATTGTATAAGTTGGCCTAGAAAAAAATTTATAAATAAATTAGCCTCGAAAACGTAAATGGACGGAATTATACAATTAAAAAGCTTTCCTAGTCAAAGAATACAGTGTTCTAACAAAATTTGTACGTTTATGTGTATACCAGCAATGGAAAACAATTTTTTATTTCAAAAACTGAAAATCAAAGGAAAAATTTTTCTAATCATTTTTTTGGAAAATTTCTATTCAAAAATTGGAATTTTTTTAAATAATTTTTTATCATAATTTACAATTTTTCTTTTTGTAAACACAATCTTAACATCCACATATGGCTATGGCACAATTTTTTTCCACATATACCGCACAATTTTGGAAGCTCTATTGGATGAGCTGATACGTCGAAAAAAAATTTTTTTCTTTTAAAAATTTTAGAATTTTGAGAAAGAGATTTTTCAAAATTTTCTATATATATATATGTATGTATATGTAGTACGGTTGTTTTTTGCTCGCTATTTTCATAAATTTTGGTTTTGTATAAAGCTGTGAAAAGAATAAAAGGTTTGGAAACATAAAGACTAAAAATTTTTTAAACAATAAAAAATTCATTTACTCTCTTTCTCTCGACTTTCTTCTTTCTTTTAAATGTTTTTCTTTCTCTGACACTTTCTTTCTGGATTTGGTACATTTACTTCCCTTTTCCCTCTCGTCATCTAGCTTTAATTGTTTAATTTTTTAATACACTCTGAAATTAATTTTGAATTCTTGCTGATTTGCCCAGTTTTCATGAAAAATATTTAATTCGTGTCCTATTTTTTCCAAAATTTAATCTTAATGGATAAAATTACTTCCGAATCACTAACTTATCCATTTTTTAAGGCTGCAAATGTGTTACAAGAAAGTAACAAAATTGAATGAAAAATATTAATTATTACGATTTTGCACATTTCAATACATTTTTTGGAAAATTGTAGCAGATTTTAGCCCAGCGTTACTATTATAACTAACAAAAATAGGAGATTTTCTATTTTTTCGGGTTTTTGACTAAAAGGGAAGTTGGAGGCGTGGAAAAGTGATGAGACCATATCGAGAGTCTAACAAAAAATTCTGAAAGTATAAAAAAAATTTTTTTCGCTAATACAAAGAAAAAGAGCGAAAAAATGTAAAGATTTAGCAGATGAAGAAAAAGAAGTGGAAAAAAAAGAACAAAATGACAAAAAAAGGGAAAAAAGTAATAATTTGTTTCACTTTTGCGTTTTGATTACTTTGAAATTTTTCGAAGTAAAAGAATAACCATTCATAAATCAACTTTTTTTAAATTTTACTTTTAATAACTTTTTTCTTAATGACAAAAGGAGGAAAAAGGTGAAGGTGAGAATGGGGGAGAGAAATAGAGCGACAGAGAGGAGAGAAGAGAGAGAGAGAGTGCTGAATAGCGGATAGAAACGAAGAAATATAGAAAGGAGGAGAAACTTCAATAAGCCCATATGTGAAGTGAATTAGCTAGAATAGAATGATCAAACCGATTATTCGATTATTATTATAATTTATGAAGAAATCATAATCTGCATTTCTTCATCATTTCTTATGTGAGATTTGAATCTTTTGCTGAAAAAAAGTGAAAAAAAAAACAAAAAAGTAAATGAAATGATAGCAGAAACTTTGGGAGAAAATCGAAAATTTTGCAATTTTTTGAGAGGAAGTGAATCCATGACCAACTCTGATCGAAGCATATTATTTTTTTTATTATATCATATCATTGTAAAGACAAAGTATGGTTGAGGACAGGTTTTTCGACTGGAAAAGGAGTCCATTTGAACCTTTGTTTTTGACAAATTTTACGCAAATTATCAGTTAATATTTTAAATTCTCAAAGCAAATTATCTGTGTTTTCAGTTCTCACTTTCATCTTTTTGTCTTTTTTCCAAAAAAAAATCCTGTTATCAGTTTGAAGTGAATTTTTTTTAATAATCCGGAATAATCTTTATGAACATGTATTGTGTATCCACATTTTCGGATTTGGATTACAAAGAATTTTTTTTCTCATATTTCGGTTTTTTACATATTGAGGTTTTAGAACTTTTTACAATTATTCTGCAATTTTTCTTTTAATTCAGCTTTTCTTTTTTTTGACAGATTTTATTGGACAATAATTGCAATATTTTCAATCCCATTTTCCGCAGTTTACAATTTGCACACACGTAGACAATAACCTTGCCTTTTTTGTTTTTGGAAAAAACATGCTAATATTTATTAGAAAATTTTTATTGATCATTTTTCGGTCATCTCACTTTTTCACATTTGAAAAATTTATATCATATGAGAAAATTACAACAACTTTATCATTATTATTTAATTTTCCTCGTTTTTTTAGCTCCGTTGAGATCTTCGTCGTTGCGGTATTATTGCCAAATGATTATTTGAAAGTTTTTGAAAATTCAAATATTATGCAAAATTATTGAAGTAATTTCTCATTCGGGTTTATTGTTAAATTTTCAAAAAAAAATACAATGAAAATATCCGCAAAAATCGTTCAAAAATGGTCGCAAATAATACTAATTTTTGTCTCGTTCTTCACAATTTCGTAAGTTTAGTTTAATCTATTCTATATAAACTAAGACTATTTCCACGAGATACGATATTTAAATGTGATTTCAAATTTGGGTATGATTTGCAATTTGAATGTGCTAAGTTCAGGAACGGGCAAGAATACGATGGACGATTTCTCATTTTTAACAAACAAAACCGTGCGCCGACCCCAGCCACGAGGGCGCCCGCTCAGGCGGGTGAAGGAACGACGACAATTTCATCGAGGGACCAGACGCGGGAGCGACTGAGCGAGTCCGAGGAACGCTTGGCGGAAACCGTTCGTCGCTATTTATTCGATCGAGGCGAATTTTTGGAGGAGAGTCTTGTTAGATCAAAATTGAAGGAATATGAATACGGTGGACAATTGACACATTCGGTGAAATTAAACCAGTCATTATATTTGGCTATGCCAACGCTGCGCAACAAAACAGCCGGCTTTGGCGAATTGGCTGTGGATGATGACAAATTGTCGGCGGAAAAAAGTACATTTGCTGCTGTAAATTTAAATTCGGATTTCTCACGTGATTCTGAAAACGATCATCATTTCAAAACGAATAACGCAAATTCGAACAATTCAATGTCAATTGGCAGTGCCAAACAAATCAGGGACCCGAGTTTAACCTCGGCCAATTCCATAGCCACAGCAAATCTTACAGCAATAATTAGCCCCACAGCCACCACATCCAACATTGAACGCGCGGACAGACGACAGACGAACGATGTTTTTGGGGCTAAGACCGAGTTTCAGGAACTCTACAAAGTATTGCGAGTAATACCCGAAATGGGCCAGCAATTGGCATTTCTTGACCGCCTGGAGCACCACGACGCCGACCTCAGGGTCGGTAAGCGACTCTTTAGTCGAAAAATTATTAAATAATTTTTTAATCTTTTTACTGTAAAATAGGCCAATGTTTTTTAAAGTGCCATTTTTCAGATTATTATAGGTATTTTTTTGATTTTGAAATAGAAAACCTTTTGAAAAACTTCAGTTCTATTAGTAACAAAAACAAAAATAAATTTAAATTATAATATTAAAAAATAAAAATAAATTTTTTTAAGTTAACATCACTAATATGCATATGTACATATGATGTTCTTAAGATAAATTTTTGGACGTCGCCAATTCGGGTTGGAAGCGCGGTGGACATAATGGTGCCCTACGAAAAGCTGCCTCAACTCAGACATCTTCTAGCCGAAAATGACCTTGAACCCAACGTCATCATCGAAGATGTGGAGAAGTTGGTTCACAAAAGCAAATTAAAAAGAAAACGCAATAAAAAATAAAAATAATGGGAATGCAGTGTAAAAACTCTTTTATGACAAAGCTGTAGAGAAAGGAAAACAAAAAGTTTATTTAAAGAAGCAAAACGTGCAAATCGGCCACTCGGGCTCGTTCTCGAAAACCAAGTTCACGGCCGCCTATGCTCGTTTGGCCACCTACACTGTATGTAAATAACGCAAAAAATAAAAGAAAAAAAGGCACGCTAGGGAACAAAATTTTATTATAGTTAAGGCGGTAAGTCCCACAGGTGACTGGGGGAGTATAAGACCGGGTCTCGTCCCCGGCGCCGCCGTCGTGTTTGTGGTTCACGACTCAGGCCACTTGGCCCACCGTCTCTGACGGTCGTGGCGATGTTTGTAGTCCGGCTGGGAGCGTGTCTTGTTCCTCGGGGCGCGCTTGGAAGGGGTAGGAGATCGAAGTGCCGTGGTTTCATTTTTATTCGTTTTTTACATAATTTTTTAAATTTATTACAATCGGCACTCTAAAATTCGATTTGACATAAAAGCTCGAACCAAAAAACATCCCGAAAACTCAAACTCAACTGCACAATTTGTTTTAATACCAATGAATATAAATTCTTTATTTTACCGTTTCGTATTCAGGCTTATCATCGAACGCGAACAAAAATCGAAAAAATTGTTTGGTCGACGTTTCCGCGACGAAGTGCCGAATGCTAGCCCACATGAGAATGCGGGCTCACATAGGGAAACCGAAAAGAATCGCCGCTCTTTACCCTTGACTGTGTTGTCAGTAGTTGATGACACAAAAACGCAGATGCAGACATCCTCCACTACACCAGACGACGCGGCAACAACAGCGGCGGCAAACGCAAGGCTAATGATGAGCGCGGATTCTATTTCGTTTCAAGGCAGACAAGGGGTACACGCGTCCACCGTAAGTGATGCATACGACTTTCATCGCTACGGTTCCTACACGCAAATGGTGGCGTGGATGCGATCGCTGGCGCATCGCCATCCGAACTTTGTGCAGTTTATCTCCATCGGCAAAACACACGAGGGTCGGTCTATCGACGGCCTAGAAGTGAGTTATAGGGGGTAGTATTCCTAGGTGACAGTATAATATGTGTATATGTGTCGTCGTATAATTTTTTTATCATAATTTAAGATAGGAACGCGAGGACTTCGAAAGCGCGCATTCTGGATCGATGGAGGTATTCACGCTAGGGAATGGGCCGCCCCGCATACAGCCCTTTATTTTATTCATCAGGTACTTTGACTTCATTTATATAATGCGGTCCATATGATCAGAGGCTGACCACAGGGAATTTTGTTTGATTTTTGAAAGAATCTCAAATTTGTTGTTTATGTCAGACTGTTATGTATAATCAATCAAAGAACGTGCTCCGGGAGTAAATTTTAAGTTTAAAAAAGTCACACTACATTTATTTTGTATGAATTGGACAAATTTTTAGCTGACATCTCGTTATGGTCGCGATCCAAACATTACCCGATTAGTAAGCGAGATAACCTGGATCATCATACCACTTCTGAATCCTGATGGTTACGAGTACACACGCCTTTCCACCAATCCAAATGTAATCATTTTCTTCGAAGGGGAATATGAAATTTTTAATTTTACAATTGTTGTAAACATTTTATTTTTTACAAAGAATTGTAATGTATGTACATTATTCAGGTACGACTTTGGCGCAAAAACCGTGCCCCCACCCACTGTATCGTCGACCAATGGGGCCGAAATCGCTGCTGCAAGGGCGTGGACCTCAATCGTAACTTCGATTTCCACTTCAAAGGTTATCTTTTAGCCAATTATTCCTTAAAATAGCACATTTTTACATAAAAAGGTTATTCAAAAGGGTATATGAAGAAATTCGACGAAATTTGTATGCTGCACGAGTCAAATAGAAAAATAATGTAGACACTAACATGGCGTTACAAATTAAAATTTTTGTTCAATTTAAGGTTACAGTAGGAACATAAATTGCACGAATTCAAATAAATAAATTCAGAATGCCAAGCCATAAAAAAGAACAAAAACGCTTATTTTCAAATGTGAATTGGCGAACACTTTTGATTTTCATTGCAAAACGGCAAAAATTTCACCGAAAAATGTATCAGATCGTTGTTCGAATTCAGATATTTTACAATATCGTAGTGTCAATCGAAACCTGTGAACATCGAAACCTGTGTTTCTAGATATTACGTCTTGAAGCTTCATGACATCGAAAAAATAAAAATTTTGAAGAATTTCGACGACAATATGTCAATATTTCAAATTTTGTTTCGGAAAATAAAAAATCACTCAATTTCTGAAAGTGAACAAAAATTTAAATAAGTGCATAACGCCAAACGAAATATGTCAATATTTCAAATTTTGTTTCGGAAAATAAAAAATCACTCAATTTCTGAAAGTGAACAAAAATTTAAATTTGGGACGCCGTGACTAACATAGACACTTTAAACAAATAATTAATATCTTATTCAATTTCTTAGAAAGCGGATCTAGTGACGACCCCTGCTCAGAAATTTATCAGGGAAAAGGCCCATTCAGCGAACCGGAAGCAAGGTTTGTGACTTTTATATATAATATTTTTTAATTATCCTGTCTTGGATTTTTTAACTAATATTATAAATTTTTATTTTTTACTATATTGCGAAAACTGTTGTATTATAGAGCGGTTCGCGATGCCATCCTATCGAGTCGATATCGTGGACGAGTGGACGGTTTCATCACTCTGCATACCTACTCTCAGATTTGGATCCACCCGTACGGGCACAAAAAAGACAGCTACCCCGGAGATGTGCAGGATTTGGTTATTTTTTGCTTTCCATAATATTAGGTTGTCCCATAATTATCCGCGGTTTTCTTAAATGGTTGTATTTTTGTTTTTGTCAAAATCATTAATGTGGATATGTCATTCGAAAGGCGCTTTTCAGGACTTTCTAATGGTGTATTAATTTTGTTGTTTTATTGATGTTGACGCTGAATAGTTTGCTTTGAAAGACACACGATCGACAGCATGTTATATTGCTTTTACGCGAATGATTCAAAAATAGCGATAAAGCGACTCTAGGTGCTCGAAAAATCAATGAGGTGTTTAAATGTCATGTATTTGCGCAAATGCATGACATTTAATTCTCCGCAATTGCGGAGAAGCAAGCACAGGTATGGTTTAAAATATTTTTCGAATGACGCACCAGCATCAAACACAACACCGTTTGACGTTGGTACCGGGAAACCCGTTAGCGTCGGTCGCTCGTCGAAACCCTGATAAAAGCACAAGTAACTAGCCCTCGGACTATACTCTAAGAATGCCGCTTGTTGTTGGTTTCGGAAGTGCGACAGGAAATTGAGGAAAGGCTGCGAAATCCGTCACGATCTCACCAGACGCCCAGACGCAAAAACTTGCGGACACCTGCAAAGAGCTGCTCTGTCGCCATCGAGACTAATGAGTCAAAATCGTGCTTTTACGATGGCCGCTTCATAGTTCTCATGGCTCCGAAGTAGTAAACCTGCTCATCCGACGCTCAAGGGGGACCCCCTCGCGGAGAAGCGAAAGTGAAGGTTTTTTTGATCGGTGAGCGGTCCGGTGTTTCAGGAGCTCTTGCCAAAGGGTACCAAAATTGACAATGAGCACTACTGCGCTCAGCTCAACACAGTTTGAGTGTTTCTAGAGTAAATGGACACTTCTGGAACCCGAAAAGGCGGAGTAGTGCTTCAGCAAGGCAACACCTGGCCGAACACCTCAAACTTTACGCGTCGCTACGTAGAGGAGGAGCTTGGCTGGCATCTACTTCCTCACCAGACATTGCTCTGTCCGACTACCATGCGTTCAGGTTGCTGAAAAATTTCCGGCGCAGGCACCAGTCCAAAAACGACGAAGACCTGGGTCCGTAAATGGATCGATCTGGAATCGGATACGGACTTATTCAAGCGAGAAATTCGCTAGCTACCGTGAAGCTGGAGGTTAGTGTGGTCGAATGATGGCGATTCTTTGATCTTATGATTTTGTTTTGTTATTGTTTTAATTATGTGAAGTTTAATCAAAAACCGCGGATAATTAAGGGACAACCTAATATTTCAAAAATCTGCAAAATAGCAAAAAAATAACAAAATTTATGAACGTTGAAGACGCTTAAAAATACGGAATTTAGATGATTGGTTCAGCAAAATCTTTGAAAAATCAGATATTTTAATTAGAATTTTTTAGTACTCAGTAGGCAAAAAAGCTACAGTAGCTCTGAGCAAACTCTACGGTACAAAATACATATTGGGAAGCGGCGCCGACACGTTGTGTAAGTTTTTCTTTGGTCAGAATTTTAAGTCGGCCTCAGGTCAAGGTCCGGCGAACAGACTTTCAAAAGCGCCGGATGCTAGGCTGTAGCGAGACACGCATACTTTTTGCGTATACAAAAATTATATGCTTTCGATATTTTGCAAATTATAGACCCGGCATCGGGCGGCTCCGAGGACTGGGCCAAAGAAAGTGCGGCCATTAAATTCGTCTATTTGCTCGAGCTGAGGCCAGATGAGAGAAGTTTGACAATTAACCACTTTTTTAATGTAGATTGGCGGTGGACATAGGTGGAAATATATACCTATAAAAAGAGGAAATATGGAATGTAGAATATGCGAAAACATTTGCTGTCAAGTATACTCATTTTTTAACAATTCAATTTAAATAAAATTACTGATTTGAGGTTGGGACGGTTTTATCCTGGACGAAACACAATTAATTCCCACTGCATCCGAGACTTGGGCGGGCGTAAAAGTGGTCGCGGATGCTATCATACAGCGCGCAAAAAATCGCATTCACCCGCATCGGATTTCAGGTTGGTGGGCTACAGCATATGTTCACTATTTATTTATGAGTTAATTAAGGTATAAGTGTGGAATAATTTTAAACATTTTTATAAAATATTGAGCAAATCGTGCTTTGTAACACGAAAAAATGTTGAATCACAAATAAGCCGGCCTTAGGCGTTTAAGGCACTCGACAGTATCGATTTGGTGACGGTACGCCCGGCTCATGTTACGATCTAAGGCATGCGTGTAAGCGATGGATTCAGGAAAGCGAAACCCTCTGCAAGACGGTGCCCGTTTTTATGCGAGAACAGGTGCTTTGTTGTAATTTATAAATAATCAGTACAAAATGCTAATTGTGGGTTGAATAAGGTATTTTTTGTTTATTTTTTAAAATTTACATATTATATTTTTAGTGCGCCTATTCATGCGGATTTTGTTAATTTGTTTCTTTTAAACAATCAACGATTACGGTGCTCAAAGCTTTAAATTTAAAATGATGTATGTAAATATAATGAATAAAACAATTTTGTTTTTGTATTTATAGTACAACAAAAATTGCAAAAAAAGTAATACTGTTGGAAAAATAAATAAAATACTATTACTGTTAAAAAATTTGAATTATGCTTATAAGTCAATAATTTAAATTTTTTGTAAAATTAATATGAAAATTATTAGCATCGCAAATCCTACAAAAATATATACATATTTTATATTTACAGAGAAAAATTAGTTTTTTAATATTGTAAATTATGAACATATCAGATCATGCATCTTCGGTATTTATTTTAGTTATAAAAAGTATGTCATTCATTTTTTACAAACATAAATAGTAAGTAAGACTAGCAGCAAATATAGGGCAAAAATTAACGTTTTGGAAAATTTTTAAAAATTGATTACCCGCCTCAAAAACCCATAAACATTCATTAACTTTCACAACCAAACAAAAAATGGAAAATTTGAATTTGGTGGCAAACACGAGGGAGATGACACAAATCAAATTCATATTAGCATTTTCAAAGTTTTCTGATTTATCGTGTATAAATCAAAAATAATTTCTAATTAAAATCTGATGAAAAATGAGATCTGTGACTATCGGCACAAAAACAGCCGACATGCAAAAAAAAACTATGAAAATACGAACAAAAATAGCTAAAATCCGTTCGTTCTCCAAAAATCGACATTTATCAGATTGCTTTCATAAAAAGGCGTTCCATCCCACATACATTTTCGATAAATTGGCGTCGTCGACGGCCATTTCGATCAACTTCCCCACCTGACCCTCCACACTCATTTCCATTGAATCTTTAAGCTTTTGAAAGCGCGCCGTTACGATATTTCCGGCCAATCGTAGTCGAATCATCTCCAGCGTGTCGTGCGCCTCTTGGCATTCCGATATTTGAAGCGCCGGTCCACCCAACTAAAAAAATCTCATAAATTTTAAAAACAGCAATTCAAATTTTCACAGGATAAGAAATTCTGGTTATTTTGTAACTTTTAAACACTGCTGTAATTCTCAATTGAAAATTTGTCAAACTTCGGTATAAAATGGCAAACATAAATCAAACTTGTCTGGTTTGTTGATTGCGTGACTCGGCCACCGTCCACTCCATAAGAGGATCATGTACAAAAGCCTGAAGTACTGTAACCAGCATACATTGCTCTTTGCGCATCACACGCATTACCGTCTCCGATGAGAGACGAAATGCGCCCTCCACGCCCGTCGCACCAAATGCGTTGACCATATTGCGCGTAAGGCGAAACGGCACAATCTGCAATAAAAACATAATTAATTGAAAACTGATTTCCCTCTAAATAATTAATATATAAATATTTTCCAAAATCAATTTACGTAAAAATTGATTTATTATCTTTTTTTTCAAATCACGTTAGGGAAGAATGGCCTAGTGGGTAAAGCGTTATAAGAGCTTCCCGCAAGACAAAGAAAGTCTAAGAATTAATTCTACGAAGCAAAAATTGCCCCCCATGTTGGCCTCTTGCCAATGTTGTTATGTTATCTAATTTGAAAAAATAAAATAAATTTTCCGTTCAGTGATAAAAATATGAATTTATTTTCAAAACTTTTTGTGTAAATCATATTCGTGTAAATACATTAAAAATATTATTGAAATTTAATTTGGCAAATAAGAAAAAAACGAATCACTATGATTTTTCACAAAAACCAACCTCGGGTACTCGAAGAAATTCGCCTTTGTTAAAAAGAATGTTGAAATCGACGTGCATCACCTCACCCGTGGTCGTATCGATCAAAATGTTTTCGGCATGACGGTCGCCCAACCCAAAAATAAAGCCAATTATGCTCATTGTCGCAGCGGTGCGTGTGAATGCCAAACGCGCGTTGTACCAACGGCCAGCGTCATGGAATTTACGTCTATAAAAAGAAAAAAAACATCCACCAACGCAACCTCTCATTATAAAATCCATTCCTCCGTATATACCATATAGATTATAAAATCCATTCCTCCGTATATACCATGTAGATTATAAAATAAATTCCTCCGTATATACCATATACACATAAACAGTTACATGGCTAGAACGGAGCCGAACCACCTCTCCCAAAAGCAATTTTTAAGTACATAAATCTAGCATTGAATGTGGAGATGCATATAACCGCTTCACCCAAAAAACATTTCGGATGCGGTTGCCGACAACATTTTTAACAAAAATTCAAAAAAAGGGAAACTTACCGAAACCATTCGGCGAGCACAAGCGGAGTACGCGCGCACAAAAATTCCCTAAAATTTTTAAGACGCTCCTCGTCGGAAAGACGAATGTCGCTGACACGTTGTAAGTCTGGAATGGCAATCGGCTTCGCGCGTTCCTTCACCAATGGCCGAATAGCGCCAGCCATTGTGACGAGGTTTGGAACCCATTCAATGATCCCGCCGGTCTCCTGAAATTTTAACCATAAATGAATGTTTTTGAAAGATTTCACAATTAGTCTACCTGAAGTGGAATTACGCCATAGCATCGGACAAATAATTGGCGACGCCGCGCATCCGTATCGCGTTGGAAAAGGGAATTCAGCATCTAAAAATTATTTAAATTTCCTTAATTATGTTTAAAAAGTTGAAAATCCCAGTAGATAAAAATAAGCATTTTCTAGACTAATTAAAACTTCTTCAAACCCTGTTCACATCCATAAAACGCGCATCCTTACGCAATTCATCCATCGCCTTGCACAAAAGAGGATATCTTTTTCCGTCCGAGCCAATGAAAGTCATTCGTTTGGGAGCCGCCATCGATTGAAGCACCTGAACATGTGAATAAATTCTAAGATTTAAGCAACTTCTTCTTTCAGCAAAAACATCAACAAACAAAAAAAATTTTCATAAATATCAATATGAATTTTCGTGTTGTAAAAATTCAAACTTGTAAAAATTAACCTCGTAATCGTCGGCGACACCTTTGATAAAAACTTCTTTAAAACGATAAACAAAGTCGACACCGGATGAATTTTGTTGGCGTGAATCGACCAAGTCGATTTGCGAGAAACACGTCATCGCGTCAAAATCGCCGCCACCCCTAGCTCCGTGACAGCCGCCCAAACTGCTCTGACCGTCGACAATGCCGCTGATCGAAGTCGAACAGCTCTGTAGAGAAGTCTAAAAACGGTTAGTTCTAAAGATCTTATTTGAACATGAAATAAATGCAATCCGTCATCTTGCTATTCAAAAAATATTTTAAAGACATATTCCAGTTTTCAAGTTCTAAAAAACCTAAAAAATCTAAAAAATTAAAAAAAAATTCTCCATTACGGGAGCTACCTCTCTGGACCCGCCACTAAATCATAATATAACTTTTTTGACATTTTTAAATTTTCTCAAATTTATAAAGTTAAGTTGATAATTAATATTTATTACAATATTTTTTGTAATTCCCAAATTTAAAGTTCAAATCATAGTTCGGATAGCGCAGTGAAGGCGGAGGAAGGGGGGACGCAAAGAAGTAATAGTGAAAAAGTAGCGAAAATTAATTTATTTTTCAGGACAAATTTTTAGATGACAAAAACCGCGATTTTTTGCGGGAGGTCACGCCAAACTATAGTTCAAATCTAACAGCAATAATAATTTTCATACCGAATTTTGTTCCATAATTTCATCGATAAAAGGCAGCATAAGTTGGGGAACGATTGCGGCACCCAACGAATTTCGTCCGCCGCTGGTAGCCGAAATCCGTGCTTTTTTAGCGGCCACACTGCGCGCGGTTTTAATTGTACCTACCATTTCGCCGCCGCGCGTCATTGTCCCGTCCGCGAAAAAGCGCGCCACAAACGGAAAAACGTCAGCAAATTTCGCCGTAACGCGCTTATTTGTATCCTCCGCAATCCTGAAAGACTCGCAGTAAAACATAAAATACTTTTCAAACTTCAAAAATATTCTCAAATGAATAAAGCTCACTGAATCAATGATTCGGCCAGAAAACTATATTGATTAATCAACAGCGTCAAATCGACGCTCGTACAGCGCTTTTTGGCCAAATCGTAGACCTCAAGGCAGCGATCACGCCGTACTTTTGACTGATTGGACCGCGAAATAGCGATCGAGCGCCACAAACATTGATGAGGATAAACAGCAATTAAGTCAGACAATATTTGCTAAATACATTTGAATAGAAAACGTAACAAACTTAAAAATAATAATTAAATCTTACCTTTAACGTCTTAAAAACCGCAGGATTGGAATGCGTAATGCGCGAAATCAGCTGCGAAAAACACGTGTAGAAGTAGTAGTGATTTAGTTCATTGAAGTTTTCGCGCATTTTCTAAAGTCCATTCTTCAAAAAATTCTGTTAAAAAATCAGTAAATCCAAAAAAGTGAAAACTCTATGAGAAAACAAAAATAATTGTTGTAAAGAGTAGTAAAAAAGTCAATAAAAAATTTGTTGTCGTGTTCCAATGAAATCAGAATCTCAAAAAAGTAACCGCATTAATATCGCGAGCGTTCGATTTCTTTTGAGCAGCAACCATGATCGGTTTTTGAAATTGTTTTGGATTGAAATCCAGCCAAACTGTCAACATTCGCGGCATTACATGCTGCAAATATTTTGCGCCTTGTTTCAAGACCGATCCATACAGCCTCAACAAATTAAATACCATCTCATCGTCCCCCTAAAAGTAGAATTATGTGATTAAAAGTATTATACATATATACATATGAGGCGTCGCGATGATGTTTAAAGTCTGTTATTTAAAAAACCTCTTTCATTGACTCGCAATATCGATCAAAAAATACGGCGTAATGATAGAAGAACGCTTCTGACTCTTCGCCACATCTTTCCAAACTTTGGTAAATGCAAAGTAAAGAATCAAACCGATTGGCGTTTGCTTTTTCCAAAAATTCGGCTAACAATAAATATGCCTAAACTTTCCAAGATAATTTAATAATAGCTAAAGTTTATTCCTAAATATTTCACTAACAGTCCATTAAAAATAATGGTAATTATTGAACCTAAACTCAAAACATATAAACACCACAACAATGCAAAAAAGCGCATAAAAATAGAAATTTAACCTTATTAACTTTATAAACAATTCTACTCCCAAGTCTCATAAACAAAAGTTTCACATCGAAAATTAAAAATCAAGCACCTGAACAAATGGCTTCCGCGTGGAAAAATCGACAAAAAGCGCTCGATTCACAGAATCAACCTTATTATTGCGCAGAGCCTTCGAAAACTCTGCCGACATTTCCGGAAAAGTTGACTCAATTGCTTTTTGAAGAACATGTATTGCTTGCGTTTGCTCCTTCTAAAATTCAAGTTTGCATACGTCTACTTTCGGCATAAAAAACGTATAAATTGAAACTTTTAAATTATTAATAAAATTATAAAAACTACAAAACTCTCTAAAAAAATCAATTTACCTTTTGAAAATAATAACGCGATGCTTCCATGTCAATCTCGATGGTCTTCACGTTTGTGTTCCGCGCCTCCACTAAATAGGTCCATGCTTTTTGCAAGTGACCGGCGCGCCGAGATAAGCGCGCGCTTTGCAAAAGAAGTCGACACAATGCCTCCCTCGCGGCCGGACTCGCTTGGTCAATGACGCGCAAAAGTCCTCGTCGAATGTCAATAATCGGCTCGAGATCGTTGATCGAATTAGAAGTTTCCGATTTTTTCTTGAATATTTCGTTAATATATGTGTGAAATTCATAGAAAAAGTCCTCCACTACCGCCTTTTCTTCTTTTACATGCTTTGTAAAAACAAAAATTTTAAGAAAAAACGTTCCAAAAATGTAACATAAATAAGATACCTCCCATTTTTCGACCAACATTTCGATAGACATTTTATCTTTGTCAAAAATCACTTTACGAGCATCCTCCACTTCTCGTAAGGCATGTAATCTAAAATAATCAAATAAACTATCGCCTTTTTGAATACTTCGATTAAAAACAAACAAAACCGATATTTACATAAATTAAAAATTACCAAATCAAAGAAAATTACAGTACCTGACAACGTATTTGTGAATTTGTGAATAAGATTCAGAGCTCTCAAAAGTCATCGATAGCACCGAATTGATCAATGAGCTGCGCGCACTACGTATTTGCTCGTCAAAAGCGTGGCAATCCGCCATTTTCAAACTGCAAAAAATTGACGCTACTTGCGCACCCCACGAGTGACTCACGACAAATTCACGCAAATTGGCGTTAGGATCGGCGATCGCCGCTTTCTTTGTCGAGAGACAATTGGTGACGGCAAGTTTATCCCTTTCTGTCAATGAAGTAGAAAATCGAAGATATTCCTTCTGAGTGAGCTTTAGCTGTTCCCATTCGCTCAAACGGCAAGTGGCCTCCATTTGTAAATCTATCAACGCCGCTTTGAACTTTATATCTGCAGTATCAAAATCGATGCTTTTTCTTAAGTGTTCAATGTCATTGCGCGCCGTGTACGGATCATTTCCGCGCAAATGACATTTGATTATTGTCAGCTATAAAAAATATGTATGTATATTAGTTAAACATCACTACTCAATTTTCAATTTATTTTTCGGTCTTTACCTCATGGCCCTTTACAGTGCGACAAAGTGGTAAAGCCTCGGCGTAGTCTCCCTTCGCCTCTAGCGCCAAAATATGCTCAGTGGGCGTGGGCGTAACGTTATTTTGAATTGTGGAGAACGCCCCCCACACTCCGTCCACATCATCCAAATTTATGTACAGACGCTATAATGTGACTAGTAATTTATTTAAAAAATAAAAATTTTAAATTAAAAATAAATAAAAAATTTTTTGATAAATTTCAAAAACAGAAAATTAAATGCATGACGCCAAAAAAAACAAAAAAAAAGTGCATGACGCCAAACGAAATGTGTCACCATTTCAAATTCTGTTTCGGAAAAAAAATTGTTAAAGTTAGCAAAAAGTTTAGAACGCCATGATACTTATAAAAATTAAACCTCCAAATGACAGAAAAGCTCGCGTTGGAAATTTGATGTGGATTCTTTGATGCCGTGCTGCTCCAACCAACGCAACGCTCGGAAATAGCAATTACATTTCTCGGCTGCTAAAACACATAGCGGAACGCCCACCTCCCGCGGCGAAGAACCGCGCTCTTCCGGCGCTTCTTCCTCGAGAATACTACGAAGTAAGTCACAAACCTGTTTGTACATCGCCTACACAAAAATCAATTCAAAAACAGTACACAATGAATTATTTAATGTACCATAAACTATAAAAGTTAAAAAAGCAGAAACATTTTTTGCAAGAAATCGAAAAATTAAATAAACTAAAAAAAAACTCACATTGTCTGTAGAATTGGGTGCATTTGGTGGAGAAAAACGTTCCAATACATCAAACGAAAATTTTTCCAAAAAGTCAAGAATTGAAAAAATCATTTGATTTGTTAAAATAATCCATTCCTCGTTGCCTTTCAACACAGCGCGAAAAGCACAAATCACCGGTAATGAATTTAGCACAAATTCCGCTAACCGAAACACGCGTGTTGGTGCTAAACTTTATAAACCGTCTTCAATAAAATTCACTAAATTTTTTTCAAAAGTCCATGGCTTATAAAAACTGAAAATTCCGAAATAAAAAGCAAAAAATTGAATTCCAAAAAGCTGCTCACGTAATCTGCAGTGCGTGTGGAGTGCTCGCATCATTCGGCGAATTAGCGCAAAATATAAACTACAACGCACAGTTCGAATACCCAAAGATTTGTTTGCGTCTGCGTTCGCAATGTGTAAAACAATCGTCTTCAGACACGCCCAGCAGACGCTGTCCAATTGTTGGGTGGTGTTTGGCAATGACACTAAAAAATACTAATATAAAAAACACGATTTTTGACGTTTTTAATTGAAAATCGAAAAAAAATTGCTTGAAATATTTGAATAACAATGCAAAAAATGTTGAAAATTAGCACCTTTGTCAGAAACAACGTTTTCGCCGCCTTTCAACGAACACTTTTGCACACGTGATGGTCGGTCGAGCTCACACATGAGGATATTTTTAGAAAGATCGGCTAAAAGTTCCTCCTCGCGACAAAGAATCAAATCCAGTAAAGTAATAGCGAAAATGCCGTTATATCGATTCCACATTAATTGATAATAAACGATGCGATAGCAAAGCTAAAGACACGACTTTTTTAAATAAAACTATTCCAACGCCAAAAATATTAATCCTAAAAACCAACAGTCAACAGCGTCTCATCTTCGTTTTTTGCAATAATTTTTAGCGTGGCCAGCCAAAGACGATCGCCATTTAGAGGTGATAGCAGTTCTGGACTTTTATTGTAATGGTATACAAAACTTCTGAAATAGTATCACTTTTTATATTAATAACGAGGAAAAAACTTACAAAATCCATCGTATCATTTTGTCGACCATTTTGAAATTTACTTCAAAACGTTTTGGTTTTATCACATATTTCTGACCATACTCTGTAGCCAAAATTAACTCCTTGCAATTTACATTTACGCAAATAAAACAGTTATATGTACATAAATCTAAACATTAAAAAACATTTCATTTATCAAATTTTTGCGACGTTATAAAAAAAGTCTTCTCACTTGCAAAACATTAAAAAATATCAATAAAAAACAACATATTCCAAAATACAAAAAAATTACACGCAAAGCGCTGCCGAAAGCGACAAAACGCAAGTCCAAAGAGGGAACGCGGTACAGCATGGTTTATTTTTTATTTTTTAGGTGCTGATTTGTTAATAAAAACATGTTCGAAAGTACAAAAAAACGAAGAAATAACTCACTGGCTAGCGCAACTACCAGATTGTTCAATAAAAGTTTCTGGAAATGATCATTCAAGAGTGTGTACAGCGTAAAAACCGCCTTATCGATGACATCATGCAAAATATTGTCCGGCTCTAATATCGCTTTCATGCGCAAATCACTGTTAATGCAATACATAATCGCCTCTGCATAAAGTGCAACATTAAAAAAATTAATAAAAATTTGCAAAGTATTTTTACAAGAATTTACTAAATATTTCAAAAATTCTCCAAAAATTCAGAAATTTGATGTGAAACTTTTAATAATTAAAGAAACCTTGCGGAATTACATCTTCAATGCCAGTTATTAAACATGTAACGAATTGAACGCATTTCTTACACCACATAAGACGACCCTGAGACATATTGGCGACCGCACAGTGCCCTTTTATAAGAGAATCATGGAAAGTGCAAATAGTAGAAAAATACTTAGGATTTCTAAACAAAAAATATAATTCAAAACATTTGAATCGCAAAGGAATTCTGATGCATAAAACTGGCGCATATAAAAACATTTAAGAACTTACACATCAAAGGGCGCCTCCTCTTGAACCAATCTACTGTTGAGTTCCAATAAGCTCTCCATCGGCAGTTTCCTAGAAAGCACATTCGTTTAAACTTCATTTTTATAATTTTGCAAATACTTGTACAAAGACTGATATTTCTGAATTTCGACTTCTGACGTGGGGTAGAGGGAGTTTCACGAAGTATACACAGGCCTGCGGAAATCCAGTGGATTTAATCCACCAAAATTGTCAAATTTAAAATTATTTTTACCGCCTTCTCAATTTTTAAAATTAAATTTAAATTTAGCGTTTGGCCATATGACGCTCTTTTCTTGAATTTTCTGCAGAAATTCAGAAATTGCTTGAATTCCTCCTTGCTGAGAATATTTATTGCCACTCGTGTTTGTTTTCCTGCTATTATCCAGTGCTTATACTCGCAATTTACTACTGTTCTGTTACTGTTTTGACCTAAAGGTCCAACAAATCTTTTTTAGTATATTAAGCAATCTATCGGAGTCGATTGTGCCTTATTTATTCGTAATTCTTCCATATGACTCTCGGAGGAGTTTGTTCGCAAGGGAGTCATCAATTTTGCATTCCATCTACTTCTTGTATTTTCTCGGCGTCACCCGTCACGTTGCGAGCTATGAAACGTCAATTGGTATATTATTATTAAAAATTTAAAGTTGCATATAACGATTCCCAGTTCTAAATCTCAAATTCAGCCTTCTCAACAGGTGGAATCCGACTTTGAAATGGGTCCGGAGAAGAAACGACGGGTTTATGAAGAGCGTATGAGCAGAAAATTATGCAATTTTCACATTAATGACGCAACACAGCCACATCAATCTTACGCCACTCCGGTTACAGTGGAGGAGCTGCAAGACCGGTAAAAATATTGCTGCAAGGCACTTCTTCAGTTTTATCGGGGGGAACTTCATCATTATCCCACTTGATCAAACAAATCAAAAAATTTTGAATATTTTTTGAGATTTTGAAATTGAACTTTAATAAGCTTTAAAACCATTTTGAGCAACTTTTATTAATGTATTAGCGAGAAAAAATAAAATAAAATTAGGGGTGAAATTTTTGGTCCAGGGGAAACTAAAGAAGTTCCCAAGCAGGATTTAAGTCAACCACCTAAAAGACGGTCATATGTGAATATTTTTGACTCTAGCTTATCGATGCGCTACCCTTCTTTCTAAAATCGAAAATTTGAGAATGCAAAGATCGCAAAATTAAAAAATAATTTAAAGAAAAATTTATTTTGAGGTATAAAAAATATTTTATGATACTTCCGATTTTTATTCCGAAGAAGTCAATTTTATTTTTTCTGCTGGATAATTTTTGCTGGTCTATTTCAAACCATTTAAAGCATCGAAACAAATATTTTTTCGCTTTGAAAAAATCAAAGCAGGTTTTAATTCTTTTACCGATACATAATTTTTTGGGGATTTGTAAAGAAATTACAGTAATCTCATTTTTCAAATGTGATTTTAGGGGCCTTACCGATGAAATGGGAATGGTGGACTTTCCGGAAGCTCTGATTGAGGAACCTCCTTTTGAGGATGAACCGGCGGGCGGAATTGTGCTAAGTGATCAGCTGAAAAGCTACATTGACTCTTGTAAAAAGAGGGACGACCTCGCTTGTTTGAAAAACAAGTAACTTTTAAAACTTACTAGTTTCAATTAACATATTTTCATTAAGATTTCATTCAGGTCGAAGACGGGTATGGAACTAGTTCTTTATCGTCATCCACCGCCGGTGTCCCAGTCGTCCAATGATAAGGGCGACAGGGAAGACGATATTCGTCATCGGATTCACGAATTGGAGGACTGGATTGAGACTGATGACGAAGATCTGAGTTACTTGGTGAATCAGGTACTTACGTTTTTTAATCTAAAAATCCATTTTTCAAATGAAGTAAGTTTACATCATGAAAGTGGAGTGGACATGGCAAAATGAAAAGAACTTTTTCATTTTTTAAATGAATAGGCGATTTCGTTTTGAAATGCTTCACTAAAACAGTTCGAAACTAATGAAGAAATTTTTCCCACGTGAAATAAAGCACAAATAGATTATAAAATTTTTAGAATCAAGGAATTCTCCGCGC